>OY987322.1:21744387-21936052 GCA_963920655.1 Geranium rotundifolium
GGAGGTTCCACGTCTTCTGCCGAGCCCTTCTCTTCTCTCTTTGAGATTAACATCCCACATCGGAAGTGTATAAACGTTTTGTAACGTATATATACTTTCATGTTCCATGAATTGGCAGCCAAGAAAGTTGGGCAGGGCTGGGCTGTGTCATGCTTTTATATGTGAACTTGTTTGGGCCTGTGTAATAATTCTTGACTTGCCCATTTTGTGAAGAAGGGGTCGGATGAGTCGGGTAATTCGATGGTTTTCAAAACCTCACCCGAGGCCCGACTATATTGAGGTCGGGTTTGGGTCCATCCGACCCGAGTTTCACTTGGTTTTGTCAGGTCTCGGGTCAAACGGGTTTGAGTCGGGTTGGGTCGGGTCCCGAATTGAAATGGACAGCCCTAGTGTCAATCCCACAAAAAACACATCACAACCATATACTTAAAAAAACATACAAATTGAAGTTCCAGATGTCAAACTCTAAAGAAGCCATGTGTCAACAAAGCAGACATTCCCAACCCCTCCCTATTCCCATTATATATAAGATAGATTAGGGAATTAATAGGTTAATTGATTTTGATTGAATATTATTTATTGTAATTATGATATAATTCATTCATTTATTATAAAAGGAAATTAATAATTGAAATTATAATGATTTATTGATTCTCGAAAAAAAATTGAATACCCGCTAACCCTCAAATAAAAAGCAGCTTCACAGAACTCTCGCCTACTCTCCCCTGCTCCATCTCTTTAATCTTCTTTCCAGAGACAAAGAATGAGGTGTTACCTACTTCCGGCGTGAAGACTCCTCCAGGAGTTTCCTCCGTCCACAACCTCCTCGCTCAAGTCTGACCACGTCTCCTCGCATCTAACCACGTCGGAAAAGCTAGATCTGTCGCTAGGAAAACCATATCTGGTTTTTCAGTCAACAGATCCGGCTATTCTGACGCCTGATCAGGCACTGATACCATCTCAACGGTCGGGCCTCCGCGCTCTGGCTCTCTGCGCCTCCGTCTCTAATTGACGCCATAATTTGGGTCTCAGGTTTTTCGATTTTGGTTTCAATTTTTTCAATTTAGTCTGTGTTATTTTGGATATTAATTTTTTGGCTTCTGATTTGGTATCAATTTGCTCTTTTATTTTTTTTGTTAGAAAAGAAAGTAGAATTAAAAGAATGAGTTTTATTGTTTGGAGACAACTACAGTGTGTCTTCAAATATGAATTCTTCAGGGCATCTTCAATACTATATTCATATATGCAAAAATTATTACCCAATGATTGAGTCTCTATCTCCATCTCTCCAACCCAATCTTCAAAATTATATCTATTTGTCACATCAAACACCACTTTTCCTTGTTATAATAACCACATTATTTTACATAACTATTTTATTCATTTTTATTATAATTATTAATAAATTATTACAATAAATAATATATTCAATTAATTTATTATTATTTATAATTAATTTATGAGATAAATTTCTTAAGAGAAAATTTGTCCGATCTGTTTTTTTCGATTCATAGTTTTTTCTTTCATTTGTAATTATTTTTGTCCTAAATGTCTTTTTTCCCATCATTATTTCTTTTCCGGTCAGTATTTAGATACAACTAATATATTTTAAAAAAATTATGACAATCGTGTATAGTAATTTTATAAGATAATAAATAAATACATTTTATATTTTATATATTTTTTTAATTAAATATCAATATTTGCACATATCTCTTACTCTTACATAAAATATTTGGCAGAATTCCAATCAAATAAAGAAAAAAAATTCACTATTAATACCTTGCTTATGAGAAAGAAATAAAAAGTAAACAAAAAAATTAAATTAACCCATAAATAATTATTAAAAGCAACAAGTAATGCATTTACTTGTCTATTCATAAAAAAATGAAAACAATAATTATATCTCCCTCATTTTCCAAAAAATTAGTGTAATTGAAGAAAATATCAAGTATAAATTCTCTCCACTTCCACATTCAGATAAGATCCAAACAAGATATATAGACTATTATACCCTCCATTGACTTCCCTTTTTATTCCTATTCATTAACGAGTGGAGCCCTCTCCACAAACGCTAATGAGTCATCCCCTCAAAACCTTATCTTATTTATCATCTTCTACTAGAGCCTACTCTCCTTTGCTCTGCGAAGCCAGATATGGCGCCTCTATTTCTGGCGGCTTAGGCGAGTTCTCCACCGCCACATATGGCTTCTACACCTCCGGCCTCGGGAAAAGCCACTTCCATGAGTTCTCCAGTGAGTTTTACAACTCCTCCGGAAAATTCAATTCTAGCACCGAAAAAGCCAGATCCGTACCAGAAAATTCAAACCCGGCATCGAAAAAAGACTGTAATTTTTTGATCTTTTAGTTTTCCAAATCTGTTATTTTTTAATATGTTAAGTTTATCCGTAATTTATCGTAGAAACAAAAAGTTTGTGGGATGTAAATATATCATTATTTAGTTGAATGCATATTGCAACATTAGGTATTCAAATTTGAAGACTTAGTCCATCTTCAATGTTATATCCAAACATCTAATACTTATTACCTAATCATTGAGTCTCCATCTTCATTTCTCTCCAACCTAATCTCCAAAAATATTTCTATTTGTCAACTCAAATATTACTTTTCATTCTTTTAATAATAAACTTATTTTACATATTTTATTTTATTCAATTTTTTATTATAATTAATCAATTAATTATTATTTATATTGAAAAACTATAGTTAAAAGAAAAAATTGAAATCGGTTGAAAATCTTGTAATAGATTATTATGTTTGAATTAAAATTAAATTTATAAAAAATGATTTTTGCAAATAAATAGAAATTTTTTTTAATAAAATATTGATTTTTAAGTTTAGAGATAGCTATAGTGAGTCTCCAAATTTGGATATTCAGGGCATCTCCAAAGGAGTCTCCATATATGCAAAAAAAAGGACACATATACATATTTTCTTCTCCAATGCAGTCTTTATATATGCATATGCATATGCAAATTTATGGAGATTGCTACAGGAAGTCTCCAAATTTGGAGACTCACTGTAGCAGTCTCTAAACATCATAATCCATTATTTTAATCCAACTTTCTTTTCTAACAGAAAAAAATAAAAGCAGAAAAACACAAATTGATACCCAAATTGGAACACAAATTGATTCCAAATCGAAAGCCAAAAAATTGGTATCCAAAATAACACAGATGAAATCGGAAAACCTGAGACTCAAATTCTAGTGTCAACCGGAGGCGCGGCCGTCGAGATGGAATCGGTGCCAGATTAGGCGCCGGAAAAGCCAGATCTGTTGACAGTTGAACCAGATCTGGCTTTTCCGACGACAGATCTAGTTTCGCTTGCGTGGTCGGACGCGAGAAGGCCGTGGACGGAGGGAATGGTCGGAGGAGTCTTCACGCCGGAAGCAAGGCCGTGGATGGAGGGAATGTCAGGTGGAGTCTTCACGCGTGGAAGCAAGGTCGTGGACAGAGGCAACGCCTCCTTTGTCTCCGGAAAGAAGAAGGAGATAGAGAGCGGTCGATCTTGGTCTCTGTAGATGGAGAGGAGATATTGAGAGAAGAAAGAAAGGAGGCAAAGATAGGAAGAGATTGTGATTTTTAGGGTTAAAAAACGTTAACTATATTTTTAATTTGTTTTCAATTATCAATGCATTTTAATTAGCAAATTAAACAAGGTTTTGAGTCATTCTAGGTTGGTAAGATAGTTTTGGGCTTTTTGTTATCTTAAATTCAATCCAAACAAACATTTTCATTCAATTCAATTTTAATTGGATAAATTTTATATTAATTTCATTTTACGTCAAGTATTAATTGCAATCTCTTGCAATTAGGTTGAAAGTTTAAATTATGCTATTACATTAATTAAACTTACCTAATTATGCTAATACATGAATTTAGGGTTAAATGATTCCCAATATAAATGGCAATTTGGGCTAAACTTAATAATTCATTTTGAGCCATATTTTTGGGCCAAAATTTTAATATATTAGGTTTTATATTCGTTTATATCTTGTTTATAGAAACCAATTAACCTTAATTATGTGAATTGATTGTCATTTTAGTGAGAAAATAATTACTGAAAATAAACCTTTGTCATTTTAGCACTTTAACAAAAAATTAATAAATTACCATTTGTAGTGAATTTTTTTAAGTGAATTCATCATTAATCAATAAATAGAAATTTTTTTATTCCATATAAAAAAATCCGATTGGACAAAAATAATTATAAATTGTAAATAATTATTTTAATAAATTAATCGAATATATTATTTATTGTAATAATATATAAGTAATTATAATAACAAAATAGAAAATTTTATTATTATTATCAACCGGTTTCAATTTTTTCGTTTAACTATAGTTTTTCAATACAAAAAATCATTAATTAATTAATTAATCTATTATTTATCATAATTTAATTTAATTATAATAACAAAATTAAATAAAATAAATTATGTAGAATAAGTTTATTATTAAAATAATGAAAAGTGGTACTTGAAGTGACAAATAGATATATTTTTGAAGATTGGGTTGGAGAGAAATGGATATGGAGATTCAATAATTGGATCCAACCCTATCTCCAAATATTCATTACTTATTACCTAATAATTGAGTATCTATATCCATTTATCTCCATCCTTTTCCAACGCAATCTCCAAAACTATCTCCATTTGTCACATCAAACAATATTTTTTATTATTTTAATAATAAAATAATTTATATATTTTATTTTATTCAATTTGTATACTTATAATATTAATAAATTGTTTAAATATTACATATTTAAATAGATTATTATATAATATTGTTTCAAATTGTAATTATTTCTAGTCGATCGGTTTTTTTAATCGGTATTTTTGTTTCAATCGAAAAGGTCAGGTGTTTATTTAAAATTCGTGGTTTTAAAATTAAAATTTAGAAAAACTAATTTTAAATTAAATATTAAAATGAAATGAATGTATATTATTAATAGCTTATTTATAAAAAAAAATAATTAATAATTATCATTATTATGTATTAATTATGCATTAAAAAATATTAATTATCATTCCTCAAAAAGAATATTAATTACCATTACCACGCTACCTTATATAATTTTTTTTGACTTTTAAAGAATGATAATTAATACTTTTAAGTCAAAAGTATTATAATTACCATGGCCTAACTTGCCAAGGGATTATAATACCATGGCCTAATTATATTAATTATATATAATTACCACTACCAAGGGATTTTGACTTTTATGGAATGATAATTAATACTTTTTAATGCATAATTAATACATAATAATTATAATTATTAATTATTGTTTATAAATAAGCTACCTTATATAGTTAATATAAGAAAATAGGGCTTTTTGTTTTAAATGGAAAAAAAAAACAAAAGGAAATAAAAAGTCAAAATCCCTAATTTCTTTCTCTCTCACGCTCCTCTTTCTCTTCCTTCTCTTCTTCATTTTCTCACCATTCTCTTCCTCATCTCCTCCAATCCACGCCAGACGCCCGATGTAGGCGCCGGCCTTGCCAACTCCAGTCTCCTCGTGTTCCGCCTCTCCGCACGTCCCGCCTCTCCTCGCTCCGTCCTCTCCTCGCGTCCGGCCTCTCCAATTGACGCCGGCAAGCTGCTCCTATGAGTTCTTCGGCTAGTTCTCCACCACTTTATGCCTCCTCCTCCGAAAAATCCCGATCTGGCACCGATTATTTCTCCGGTTAGTTTTTTCGAATCTGTAACTTTTGTGTTCTAATTTTTGAATTTGTAAAATTGATTAGTTTTCTGGATAATTATTCTTACTCTGAATTGGGTATAGATTTTGGTTTCAAGAAATTGAATAAACAAATGAGTTTTAATGTTTAGAGACTGCTACAGTGAGTCTCCAAATTTGGAGACTTCCTGTAGCAGTTTCCATATATTTGCATATGCATATGCATATATGGAGACTGCATTGGAGGAGAAAATTTGCATTTGTGTCCTTTTTTTGCATATATGGAGACTCCTTTGGAGATGGCTTCACTGTAGCAAATATGCATTTTTGCATATGCATATACATTTTTGGAGACGTGCATTGGAGAAGAAATTCTCTAAATTTGCAAATTTTTACATATTTGGAGATAGGGTTGGAGATGACCTTATGTAGCTGAATGTATATATTTGTATATGCATATGCATATATGCAGTCTGGGTTGGAGAATAAAATCTACAAATCAAACCTTTTTTTGCATATATGGAGAATGGCCGGCCATCTCCAACAATGTCTCCAAATATGCATAATTTTGCATATTTGATAACATTCTTCTCCAACGCATGTATTCAAATATGCATTTGCATATGCATATTTGCTACAGTGGGTTTTTTTAAATTTGAAGACACACTATAACAATCTCCAAACAGTTTTTTATTCATTATCATGTACTTTGTTTTTTTGCAAAAAGAAGGAAAATGGAAGAACAAAAAAATCAGAACGGAGAAAAGTTGGAAAAATAATTCAATCGAAAAAAAAACTCAACCCAAATCACCCAACAAGTAACAAACCCAACCCAAATAGAAATTACAAATAAAAAGAAAACCCAAATCGAAACAAACCCAAATTAGTCGGCCGAGGCCGGAGATGGTTCGTTGGTGCCAGAAGCGAGGACGCCCGTTCTTACTTTCTCATCCAGAGGTGTGCCATGTAGTAGCGCACCATTTTTACTTTCTCATCCAGATGAGTGTTTTTACCTGAATGTAAGTCATATTTGCATATACATATACATATTTTAAATCAACATTAAAGAAGAAAATATGCAAACATGTCCTTTTTGCATATGCGGAGACTTATTTGGAGATGCCTCATCTCCAACCTTATATGCAAAAATGCAATACTTTGCATGTTTTCTTTTCTAATTGAAGGTCACCTCCAATGCTATATTAATATATGCAAAAATTATTATCTAATGATAAAATTTATATCTCTATTTCGGCCATCTTCAACCATATCTCCAAATATGCAATACTTATTTCTTAATAATTGAGTCTCTATCCCCATTTATCTCCATCCTCCAACCCAATCTCCAAAACCATCTCTCTTTGTCACATCAAATAATATTTTTTATTATTGTAATAATAAAATAATTTATATATTTTATTTTATTCAATTTGTAGATTTATAATACTAATAAATTGTTCTAAATATTACATATTTAAATAAATTATTATATACTATTGTTTCAATTTGTAATTATTTCTAGTCGATCGGTTTTTTCCGATCGGTATTTTTGTTCCGATCGAAAAAGTCGGGTGTTTATTTAAAATTTGTGGTTATAAAATTAAAATTTGAAAACATTATTAAGTATTAATTGCCATTATTTTTTTAAAACAATTACCAATATTAATTTCTATATAATCTTAAATTAATTCTTAAAAAAATTCTGAAAATGTCATAATTTAATTACGATTATACTTTTTTGAAACTCAATCCTATAATATTAACTAAAAACGGTATTAAATGTGTAAACGTTTACTAATTTTAAACCCTAAATCTATCACTTTACCTTCAATTAATTGTCATATACATTTTAATTTAGTGTTTGAATTGCCATAACGTTTTAATTATGACTATTCTAACCAGTGTTTAATTGCTCTATCTGTAATATTATTTTTACCATAATATACGTCTTAATGAAAGCTATTTCAATTAATTATGGATGTTTCCATTAATAATCCTCGGTAATATCTCATTTTTATTGTAATTAATAATTCATATTTATGTTGTACTATATATTACCATAATTCAAGTTAAAAGCAAATTGATGTAATTAATTAAATATAAAAATTAATAAAGGTTGAAAACAAGTCATAATTTAAAACCCTAAAAATTCTCACTTTACCTTCTGAAGGCTATCTCTCTCCGCCTCCTTTCATTTGTCTCTCTGCTTCCGCCTCCCTCTCCTCCTCTCTTGGTTCTCATTTTTTTCTCAAGGTCACGCCTCCTTAGCGTCATTTTGGGTCCTCCGCCACCTTCCACCAGTCCGACAGGTTCGTTGAGCTTTCGGAAGAGAAAACGAAGGCGATTTGGGTTCTCCGCGGTCTCTTCTATGGTTTGGTTTTTATGGTTTGGGTTTTTTTTTCTATTTGGTTTTTCTGAGATTTAGTTTTTTCCAATTTGAGTTTGCTTTGCTATAATTTTTTTCTGACTACCAAATTCGCCGGAGCCAACCTTCCGTCCGGCCAACCATCTCTTCCCGGCAGTTGCTCTATATTGTTGGGTTCCATTTATTTGGTGATATTTTATGTATTTTTACAAAAACAAAAGGAATAAACAATTGATTTTTGTGAAATGCATATTGCTACAGTGTGTCTTCAAATTTGAAGACTTCTTGTAGCGGTATCCATATATTCGCATATGGAGATGCATTTTTGCATCCTGCACTGGAGGAAGAAGTCTCCATATTTGTCCTTTTTTTGCATTTTTGCAGACAGCGTTGGAGATGGCCTCACCAACCCAATCTCCTAAATATATATTTATTTGTCACATCAAATACTAATTTTTATTATTTAATAATTTCACATTATATTTATATAATTAAAAAACTAATAAATTGTTTATATATATATATATATATATATATATATATATATATATATATATATATATATATCAATTTACTAAAAATAAATGTCATATAATAATCAAAATTTTATATAATAAAATATTAAAAATAACACCTCGAATAAATGAATATTTCAGTATTTAGTGAATTTGAAAAATAATCATGTTCACTTATTTATTTTTGTAATTGAAAATCGTTATTTGTTGATAAGTTTTTATTTAAAATCGTTGTTTGTGGTCGATGCTAATGAAAATTATATTTTACAAAAATAAATCACAAATGTAGTGATAATGCAATAATCTTTAGATATTAATTGTAAAATCAAATTAAATAAATAAATTAATTTCTTTAAAAATAATAGACGTGTCCATTTAAACAAAATCAATACCATTTAAACAAAATCAATACCCAATATATTTCCCTAAGAAAATACACAATATTTATTTCCTAAAAAAATGAATAACTGTTATTTTTTACCTAAAAGAAAACAATACAAAGTATTTCAATACTCATTATTTATTCAAACCAATTATTTATTTAGGCAACATACTGATACCTCTCATTTATTCTAGACTCTTATCACTTTTAGATCTGGCCTACTTAGCATTTCTAGCTTCCTCAACGCTCCGGCCTCTTCAAGCGTCCAGCCTCTCTCACGCTCAAGCCTCTCCGGCTCTGCGCTCCAGAGCCACCTCCGTCGGACAGAGCTGACTCCTCAGTCCCTCCACCGTGGAACCCAGATCCGGCAATGCAAAGATAGATGTGTGTAATTCTGGCTGCTCGCCATCATGTCTCCCACCACTCGCCTCCGGCCCAGTCTTGGGCCAATGCCTTCCTATATGTAATTTTTATCCTTGATTTTGTTTGTTTCCAATTTTTTTCGATTAGATCTGATTTTTTCCTTGATTTGATGTGGGGTTTTTTCTTATGTTTTGGTGATTTGATATGTATTTTGATTTTTGCAAAAAAAACAAAAGAAAAGAGAAGGAAATGAATAAAATATTGATTTTTAAGTTTATAGACTGCTACAATGAATCTCCAAATTTGAAGACTCATTGTAGCAAATATCTATTTTTGCATATGCGTATTTGGAGACTTGGATTAGAGAAAAAAGTTTTTAAATATGGAAAATTATGTATATTTGGAGATAGGGTTTGAGATGCAGTCTCCATATATGCAAAAAAAAAACAAATAAGGAGACTTGTCTCACCAATGAAGTATGCAGAAATGTATATGCATATCCAAATTTATGGAAACTGCTACGGGAAGTCTTCAAATTTGAAGACAAACTGTAGTAGTCTTCAAACATTATAATCCATTTTTAATCAATTTTGTTCCTTTTTCATTTTCCAAAGCCAAAATACTAAACAATTAAAAGCTAAATGGATTCAGATTTACATATTGTAAAGACCAAATCAAAAAAATAACAGATTGAAACTAGAAAAACTACGGGAAATCTGTAAACAATCAAAATCCAAAAAAAAAATCGGAAGTCACATGTAGTATTTGCCAGAGGTGGAGGCGGAGGCCGGAGGAGGAGGTTGGAGACTCTGTCTAGAGAGGAGGTGTTGCTGGAGACTCGGCTTGGCGAGAGAACTAGCACTTTCCGGTGTCGATTAGAGGCGAGGAGGCGCATATCTGAATCTGTGGTGGCATATCGACGGATGAGGCAGAGGCGCAGCGCAGAGGGGAGTCTCTAGTGGCGGAGGAGGCAATAAGCCAGATCTGGAGCGTCGAGAGCAGAGCTGGTGCGCAGAGGTCAGATCTGGTGCGCTGTGGAGGTCTGGTAGTGGTAGAAGTGAAAGAGAAGAAAGAAGGCGGAGAGGCAGAGAGAGAGGAGAGGGTAAAGTGAGGTAGATTTATGATTGAAAAAGTAAATAAAGAAGAGAAATAAGTGTTGGGTTAAAAAATAAATAAGATAATTTTATTATATTAATTTTTAAATATAATTAGAAGTACTTAAATTAATACATATATTAATAAAATATTAAAGAAAAATACTTAATCCTATTACAAATCATTACCATAAATAAATATTATCAATATTTATTCATCTTGTAATGTATTTTAATATAGTAATAAAATCGAGAATTATGAAAAATAATATGAGATAATATAAAGTAACCAAATTTAATGAAATAACAATTAAATACCAAAATTAATATCAATTAATTACAGAAATTAAATAAAAATTAATGTCAATTTAACTTGGAGTCATTAAATAAATATATTACAATAATATAGTCTCTTATAACTTATTTTTGAGAGAAATACAAATCAAAATTTGATGATTGAATATCACGAGATATTTATAAATTCTTTAAAATGTTTATCAATTAAATACTAATAATAAGTTTGATAATATTTAGTTAAAAAATTTTATATTCCAAAATATAATTTTAGTTTGAACATAACGAATTTTAAATAAATACTCGTCCGAAAACAAAACAATATAAACTAATTGATTTTATTATTTATCGTAATAATATATTAAATAATTATAATAAAAGTGAAATATGTAAACTTTTATTATTAAAGTAATGAAAAATAGTGTTTGACAAATGAAGATGGTTTTGGGAGTAGTATTGGAGAAGGATAGATGAAGATGATCAAGATATGAATTTCCATATGCAATTATATGGATTTTTCTACAAGAAATCTCCAAATTTGAATCTAAATAATAGTGTTTTATTTCATGTGTTAGTTTTAATATTTTATTATATAAAATTTTGATTATCATATGCCATTTGTTTTTAGTAAATTAATATATATATATATATATATATATATATATATATATATATATAATTTATTAGTATTATAATTATATAAATATAATATGTAAAATTAATAAATAATTAAAATTAGTAATAATTGGAGAGAAATGAATATAGAGACTCAACCATTAGTTATAATTTTTGCATATATGGATATAGCTTTGGAGATGGTTCTGACGCCATCTCCAACGCAGTCTTCATATATAAAAAAATAGACAAATATGGAGATTTGTCTCTCCAATGGAGTATGCAAAAATGGATATGCATATCCAAATGTATGGAAACTGCTACAGGAAGTCTTCAAATTTGAAGACAAACTATAGCAGTCTCCAAAATTAGGCCATCTCCAACCCTGTCTCTAAATATGCTTGCATATTTGGAGACTTTCTTCTCCCATACAGGTCTTCAAATATGCATATGCATATCCATATATGCATGTTTGCTATAGTGAGACAATCTCCAACCCTATATCCAAATATCCAATACTTAAGGCATCTCCAACCCTATCTCCAAATATGCAAAAATTAGTATATGTGGAGTTTTTTGTCTCCAACGCATGTATCCAAATATCCATATCCATATGCAAAAATACATATTTGCTACAGGACGTCTCCAAATTTGGAGACGAACTCTATCAATCTCCAAACAATAAACTCATTTCTTTATTCAACTGCTTTTCTGTATTCTTTTTGCAAAAATAGTACCAAATAATAAAAATTCAAATGGAGTCAGATTTACATATTGTAAATCCAAAATCCAAAAAAATACATATTGAAAAAAAAATTAGGGGCAGAGGGGAGATCTAGAAATAACGAAAAATAAATATATCGAAAATTACTTGTGGTATCCGCTGGAGGTGGAGGCTGGAGGATGAGGTGTTGGCGGAGACTCGTCCAGAGGTGGAAGCCGTTCTCGGCACGGAGCCGTCCAGAAATGAGCTCCTGCCACCGGCGGTCAGAAGCGGCGGTCTCTAACAGCGGTCAGAAGCGAGGACGTGCAGAGGAGGCTGGAGTTGGCGAGGCCGGTGTCTGGCATCGATTGGAGGCGAGGAGAAAGAAAAGGGTGAGAGAAAGAGGAAGAGACGCAGAGAAAGAGAATGGTGAAAGAAAGAAAAAGAGACGCAAAGAAAGAAAGTGTGAGAGTAAGAGAAAGAGATGTAGAAAAAGAGAGAGTGAGGGAGAGAAAAATTAGGGATTTTGACTCAACCATTTTTATTTCCTTTTTTTCATTTAAAAACAATAAATTCTTTTTTTAATAATAATATATATTAAGTATAATGGTAACTAAATTATGAATATATATAGAAATTTAGAATTTAATCAATTTAAGAATATAAATAAATTAAATCATAATAATGGTAATTTGTTAATTTTTTTTTATAAACAAGTTATTAATAAATTTTATTAATAATATATATTCATTTCATTTTAAAATTTAATTTAGAATAAGTTTTTTTTCAAATTTTAATTTTAAAACCACAAATTTTAATTAAACACCCGACTTTGTCGATCGGAACAAAAATATCGATCGGAAAAAAACCGATCGACCAGAAATAATTAATTCACCATAGTTTTTCAATACAAAAAATCACTAATTAATTATAATTAATTATTAATTAATTAATATATTATTTATTATAATATAATATAAATTACTTAATTATAATAACAAAATTGAAAAAAATAAAATATGTAGAATAAGTTTATTATTAAAATAATGAAAAGTGGTATTTGATGTAACAAATGGATATATTTTTGGAGATTGTGTTGGAGAGAAATGAATATGGAGACTCAATCATTGGGTAATAAGTATTGGATATTTTGATATAGGGTTGGAGATGGCCTTAGAGACTTTCTTCTCCAATGCAGGTATCTAAATATTCATATGCATACGCAAAAATGCATATTTGCTACAGGACGTCTCCAAATTTGGAGACGCACTGTAGCAATCTCCAAACATTAAACCCCAATAAAATAATCTATTTCCTTCATTCATGATTCTTTTTGCAAAAATACAGAAACCAATTCAAATATATATAACCAAATTTCTGATAAAAAATACAAAGATCATCAACCCATATCCATAATTTTTTTAGGCCGGATAATTCAAATCAGAAAAAACTAGATCGTAACTTACAAACCAGATCGGGAGGATAGGAGGCCGGAGGTGTGGAAACTTGAGGCGAGGAGGTCAAGGACGGAGGCTAGAGGCGCGGCAACGAGCGGCTGAGGGCGGGGCCGCGGACATGGCCGGAGGCATAGACACAACATAGGGGAGTGCCAAACGCAGAGCCGCGAACATAGTTTGAGTCACGAACGTTGCCGAAAGTGAGAACGGCGCTGGGCAAGAGAGGGAAGAGAGAGTTGAGAGCGTTAACCCTCTTTTTTTCTTCCATTTCACCCTGACCTTACTTCTCGGCCACTATGGTTTTCTACCTCTCTTTTTTTTGACCACTCTCGCGTCCGCGTGTTCGGCCATGCCTCCGCATCCATCGCCAGATTCGGCACTAGTCTCTCTCAGCGTCGGCCCTCTATCCGCCTTCTTGCCGGAGCAAGGACAGATCTGGCCAAGCAAGGACAAATTTGGCCAATCAAGGACAGATCCGGGCCTCCACTGGACCGAGAACATGTCCTTCGCCTCCTCCTCCGACCTCAGCTTCCACCTTCGGTAGACACGCATGTAATTTTCAATCTATTTTTTTTGGATTTTGATTTTTTTCCATTTTGATTTTCGATCTGTTTTTTTTTGGATTTTGATTTCTCCAAATCACGCCCCTACCCTCATTCCCATCTGTAATTATTTTTGAATTTTGTATACAACTTGATAATATGAGTATTGATTTTTTTATTTGGTATACTCTTCTGATTTTGCAAAAAAGAAAATGGAAAAGTTCTGATTTTGCGAAAAATGATAGAAATTGTCAATGAAGAAATGCATTATATTGTTTGGATAATGCTACAGTGAATCTCCAAATTTGAAGACTCACTGTGGCAAATATCCATTTTTGCATATGCATATACATATTTGGAGACTTGGAATGGAGAAGAAAATCTCCAAATATGCAAAATTATGCATATTTGGAGACAAGATTGGAGATGGCCTGAGTTTTCAAATTTTGAAGACTCACTATAGCAATCTCCAAATAATATTTTATCAATTAGGAAAAAAACCCTAAATAAGAACAAACTCAAATCAGTCCGACGGAGGCAGAGGCTGGAGTCTTCGCTAGAGAAGCAAGATTTAGCACTGGAAAAATCAGATATGACTTTTACGGCGCCAGATCTGACTTAGACAGCGTGGTCGGAGGCGAGGAGGCCGACCGGATAGGACTGAAGAGGTAGAGGGAAGGGTGATGAGAGGTTGAGGCTTGAGGTCGGACGGTAGACAGTGGAGAACGCTAGAGGTGAGAGCAGGAGGAGGCGTTGGGAAACGAGGAGGCTCTGTCTAGATGTGTTTTGAGTTTATTTGTTGGGAGAAAGGTGAAGAGGCGAGGAGGGGTGTTTTTTTTTTTACTTTTGAGAGAAGCGGTAGAGAGACAAGAGACCATTTAATTAGGTTTTTATTTTGAATGAATTTGTTTTCTAATATCCTTTTTTATTTGTTTAGGGTAATTTCATTTTAATAAATTTTTTTTATAATATAACATTTTAGAAAAATGGTAAGTTGTGCACATTATGACAATTTAATTTAATAAAATAATTAATGAGTAAATCATTATATTGTTTAAGAAAGTAGATCATTAGTTTTAAATTAAGAATATTTACTTTCCAAATTTTTTTTAGAAGAGTAAATTATGGAAACAAATATTCAAATTACA
This sequence comes from Geranium rotundifolium, assembly GCA_963920655.1. Classification (NCBI taxonomy): domain Eukaryota; kingdom Viridiplantae; phylum Streptophyta; class Magnoliopsida; order Geraniales; family Geraniaceae; genus Geranium; species Geranium rotundifolium. Next base: position 21,759,575 of record OY987322.1, read on the forward strand.
AAAAAAATAGTTTGAACAAATGAGTAAAATAATATATATGAAAATATTTAAAAACAAATAAATCTTACAATATGACTAAATCAATATATCAATCTTACATTATGAATAAATCAATCTATTATGAAAATTTTAATATATTATTGATGAAAATAGGAAAATTTAGTTAAATAGGTAGAATGTTTTATTAATTCTAATTATAATAAATTTGTGAGGAAAATGCAAATCAAAATTTGATAATTTTTAATAAGTTTGATATTTAATTCATAAAAATTTTGTATTCCAAAATTTAATTTTAATTTGAACAAAATCATATGTAAATAAATACCCGATAAAATTTTGATTATTGTATGACATTTATTTTTAGTAAAATAATATATATATATATATATATATATATATATATATATATATATATATATATATATATATATATATATATATATATATGTATATAATTATATAATATGTAAAAATATTAAATAATAAAAAATAGTATTTGATGTGACATATAGATATATTTTTGGAGATTGGGTTGGAGAGAAATGAAGATAGAGACTCAATCATTGGGTAATAATTTTTGCATACATGGATATAGCATTGAAGATGGCCTTAGGCCATCTCCAACCATGTCTCCAAATATGCAAAAATTTGCATATTTGGAGACAATCTTCTCCAAAGTAAGTATCAATATATCTATATGCATATGCAACAATGCATATTTGCTACAGTACACCTCCAAATTTGGAGACACACTATAGCAATCTCTATACAATATAATCAGATTTTTTAATTGACAAATTCTTTTCCTTTTTCATTTTTTTTTTGCAAAATCAGAAGAATATACATAATAAGAAGACCAAAATCAGAATAGTATACAAAATCAGGTAAAATTATAATCGAAAAAAAAACATAAGGAAAATCAAAATCAATAGATTGTAAATTACAAACATATCTGCCGGAGTTTGAAGTTGTGGTCGTTCGTTCGGCTCCGGGCCCTGCCACCATGAAGAGGCCGGACGCGAGGACGTGCATAGAGGAGCTGGCCGACGTGAGGCCCGACGCACGGAGAGGCTGGAGCGATCAAGAGGCTGGAGTGATGAAGAGGATGAAGGCACTGGAGAGCATGGAGGCGCTGCTTCTGATTTTAGATCCGAAAATGAAAGGGAAAGTAAGAAAGGGAAACTATATGAAGAAAGTGAAACGGGTGAAAAGTGAGAATAAAATCAATTAAAGACACTGTACTAATACATTGAGAAACATATAAAGGGTGAAAATATATAAAGGCATTGTTTTCACTTTTAACACATTGAGAAAAAAACAATTAATTATAAATTATATCAATTTTAAACTGCATATAAATTATGTCAATTTAAAATAATAAACGTTATTTATATATCATCATTCATTTATATTAATATAAATTATATTCATTATTTATATATACATAATTATATTAAATAAAAATTCAACGTCAAACAACAATTTTCACTTATAAAAATGAATAAACGAACACGATTATTTGTCTGATTCACTAAAAAGATCGAAATATTGACTAAAATTACCTGTCGTATTTTGAGATCCCTCGCCTTGAACTTGTTCACTTTCATATGCTCGATATTGAGATCCTTGATATTGCAACATTTCCTCATCGTCTTCGGATGTATGTGGTCTTTTTCGAATGATTTTTCGTTTCTGAATTGTAATATACTCGCGAACTTCTACATCTTCGATACTATGTAAATTTGCAAATAAAATTTTATTCTCTTCTTTTATTTTTTGAACTTCTATTTTTTCTCGTTGGATTTGTCGTCTATCAAAACGAGCTTTTTCTAAAGTTTCAAGTAGTTGCTTGTTTTGCTCTACTATTTTTTGAAATTCATCTCCATTAGTTTTTTTTTTTTGCTTTTTCACACCAATAGGTCTTTCGACTAGTGAGTTACCTATTTCGTCATTGCCCATATTGAGATCGAATGAACTCATACCGAGATTGACTGATTTTGTCGATGCAAAACTAGAAAACGATTCAGATGTAAGTGTTGTTTTTTCTTTGGTCGCAAATTTTGGAATGACTTTTAGAATGCTCCACACGTGGTCGAACTTGAATCCTTTTGAGTATTGTGATTCTTGTTGTGCTAATAACGTTTTTGCTCGCTCGATCTATGAAAAAAATATGTGCATATCAAAACATATAAGTATCATTTTGATAAAATTATAAATTAACAATAATTGTAAATACTTACGATATCTTGCGGCGAAGCACCACTCAGGTTCAATCTTTCGAAATTGCATAAATAATCTTATGCATGCGTAGTTTCAAGCCTATGTCGGATCTTGGTATCGGGGGAAAGTTTGAGTTATACATAAATTCAATTCTTTTCCAAAATTGATCTTCGAATTGATTTATCCCAATAATTGAATATTAATGTGTTCGAGGCATCCGATCTATTTGCAAACATTGCTGCAGGTACTGCCCACCTGCAAATTATGCGATTAATGGAAAAGCATATGATATGGGTTATTATTTAGCTGATAGTATATTTCTGAAATGCTCTACTCTTGTTCAAAGTATTCATCATCCACAAGGTCGGAAAAAAAATTATTTTCAACAAAACAAGAAGCATGCAGAAAGGATGTAGAACGGGCGTTTGGAGTTTTGCAGGCAAGATTTGCAATTGTGGCTGGACCTGCATAACTATGGAAGAATGAAGTATTACACGATATCATGACTACATGCATTATTATGCATAATATGATAGTGGAAGACGAACGTGATGTCAATGTAATAGTTGAAAAACGTTTGGATGTGACATCCCCAACCGTTGAAATGGAAGTGGATAACAATATTCGATTTAAAGAATTTCTTGCTCGACACAAGAAGATCAAGGATAAGACTGCACACTTTGAACTTCGAGATGCATTAATTGAACATTTGTAGGATAAGTATACTAACTCGGATAATTAATAGTGTTTTATTCGATATGTTAGTTTTAATATTATATTATATAAATTTTTGATTATTATATGACATTTATTTTTAGTAAAATAATATATATATATATATATATAATTTATGTATTATAATTATATAAATATAATATGTAATAAAAATAGTATTTGATGTGACAAATAGATATAGTTTTGGAGATTGAGTTAGAGAGAAATCGATATAGAAACTCAATCATTGAGTAATAATTTTTGCATATAGGGATATAGGTTTGGAGATGGCCTTAGGCCATCTCCAATTCAGTCTCCATATATCCAAAAAATGACAAATATAGAGATTTGTCTCTCTAATAGAGGATGCAAAAATGCATATGCATATGCAAAAATATGGAGATTGCTACAGGAAGTCTTCAAATTTGAAGACGCACTGTAGCAATCTCCAAACATTAAACCCAATTTTTTTATTCAATCTTTTTGCACAAAACAAAAAATAGTCCCAAATCAGAATCATATTGATAAATATCCCAAAAAATCGGATATGGAAAATTCGAGATCCATATTAAAAAAATCAAATCAGAAAAATATAATAAATCAGAAAAAATCAAATTGGAAACCTAATCTGAACAGAATATAATCGAAATCTGGCCGGAGTAGTCGGCGTTGATACAAGTGATACCGGAGGAGTGAGGGTGTCGTCGGCGGAGGGGATGTCGTCGGAGGCTGAGGCGGAGGCCGGAGAAGGAGGCGTTATCGGAGACTCCGTCCGGAGGAGGAGGTGTTGGCTGAGACTCGGTTCGGCGAGAGCTCCAGCTTTCCGGCGTCGATTGGAGGCGAGGAGGCACAGATTTGACTTCGTGGTGGCATATCCACGGAGGAGGCGGAGGCGCAGCGCGGAGGGGAGTCTCTCGCGGCAGAGGAGGCAAGGAGGCAGATCCGGAGAGTGGAGGGCAAAGCCGGTGCGCGGAGCCGGCCGATTGTTGTATCCGTCGGAGGAGCCGTCCAAATATGGTGAGAGATGAGAGAAGAGGCGGAGAGGCAGAGAGAGGAGAGGGTGAAGTGAGGTAGATAGGGTTGAGAATAAATAAATAAGAGATGAAAATCCTCTTCCGTATCATCTTCACTACTATCTGGTCTTTCTTCGAAATTGGGATCGTTCAAGCTATCCTCTTCAGATTTCTCACCCGGTATCGCATCACCAGCTACTGTCTCATCGGTTCAAGCCTCGTCAATTTGATATTACCTTTATGTTTCAACATTTTTCGCCTCACCAGGTTATGTCTTACCCTTTTCATCATCACTTGAAACAATGCAAACCATTTTAAATTTCTCTTTCAGCAGCTTATCCATATTGTCTGATCTTTGTCTTTTATACCTTTCATGGATTTATAACCACAACGATCATCGGGTACAAGTACAATACCCTTAGAAGAAATCATTGTAATTAATCCCGGCCCATTAACGATATACAATGGGGCAACCTCGCCAATGGAGTATGCTGCTACTGTTTTTGAACTTCCCAATTATTGTCTATCTCGGTGAATGATTTTGTCGGTTCTATAGCTAACATTTTTCAAAAAACCTGATTTGCTGTGTGTTAGCCAAGATTTCCCACATTAGCCTTGAATTTCCCAATTGAGCATTAATATTCATCAACTATGAGCGGTTCAACGCTACCCCACTGTAAACCATCTCGAGTTTTTGGAAGTCACACTTGTGGTAAACTTCAAAAACCCTGGGTTTTCGAAGGGTAGGTATACAACCATATCGATCTTCCTATGTAAATCAGTGGAGAAAACATCAAAAACTATAGAAAACATAAAAAAAAACATTTAAAACCCTAGGTTTCTAATCATATTTTTTTAAAAATCTTATTAAATTCTCCCATTAATCTTAGTGTCATAGCTCAGTAACAAGCATGTATAAATAAATCAAGAAATTCTGAAATAAACTCCGTAAAACATCAAAAGTATTATAGAAACCTTAACTTCATAAATTGATTTTTAAAAACCACTTACTAATATCGATTTCTAAAAACCCTAACTTCATAATCAAGGGTTTACACAATCACGAACATATAACTTTTTTTACCCATGATCATGCCGATACTCTTAGTAACAAATATGTTGTTCGTCTTCTTCAAAAGTCTTCAGCTCAAATTTAATGTTCGCCTCCTTCGGAAGCCCTCATTGCTCCTAGTCTTCTCGCCTCTAGAGCTCATAGTCCTCACTCAGTCGATTGGTTTGACTGAAGCGACGGCGTAGTTATTACTTAGGGATATACGCAAGGGCACGTTCGTCTTCCCGTATCATTTAAGGGCAATATTGTCTTTTCGTATCACTTTAACGAAGAATTTGAGAGAAACAAACGAAAAGTTCAAAGTGAAAGTTCTGCACATTATAAACGTAGTCAGCTAAAAAAAAATCTTGAAGTAACACCTGAAAAACAATAATATACAGTTGTAGTTATGTGAAATTATCCCTAATATAAATAGTATATGAGTACTTATATTGTTTTATGGATTTTTTGATAAAAAATATTATTTTTGGGTTAACTTTGTAATTGAACGAAACAAAAAATGGTAAAGAGGCAAGTTAAGTTGGGTACGTCACAAACCATCGCCTCCTTAAACCTCTGTGAACTGAACCCTAGAAGAGAGTCTCCATCAATGTCCTCCCATGGAAGAATTGAGACCTATGAGGACTTTGTGAAGGTCCACGGTCTCCTATTGGCGGCTTCTGGATTGCCACACTCTCTTCACCGCCAGCTTTTCGAGAAGCTCTCCGCCGAGACATTCGATGGCGGCGTCTGCTTCCAGATCGAGCCGTGCGAGGGTGATCGACAGAGAAGACTCGTCCTCACCTCGGAATCTATGGAAAAGGACTCCCATTGCTTCCTTGTCGACCATGCTTGGACTTTTCGCCTCTCCGATGCCTATAAGCAGGTTCGATGTTGATATGGTTTGTGTGCTATTTGGGCTTATTGGGTTTGGTTTCACTCGTTTGATTAGTAAGAAAGTCTTGAAAATGGGATGGATTTGATTTTGGGCAACATATTGAAGTTCAGTAGCAGTTAACAGGGTTAATGATTTGGAGGATTTATGATTGGTATTACTGGTTCTTTATCATCTGAGAATGTGAAAGATGGACAAAATGAATGAGAGCTATGCATTTCATATAAAGCTAGTTAAATCTGGACCAAGGTTCTAAAACTTGGGATATGGAAAAAAATAAGGAGTTATGAGAACTCGGGGAGAAATAGGCAAAACTTGTTTTGTACTGTCCAAAAAGAACAATATTTTAGTAAACTAAGATACTTTCAACCAGTGGCGGATCCAAGGGGGGGGGGGGGGGGGGGGCGGTGCCCCCCGGCCCAGGAATTCGAAAAAAAAAATCATATAAAATTTTTCCGAAAATTGGATATGCCCCCCTTAAATTCTGATATCTATGCAAAAACTGTGCAACTTGACAATAAAAGTTGTTTTGGCTTAATGGTTAAGGAGTAGTATTTTATTAATGAGGTTCAAGGTTCAAACCTTGGAATTGACAAACTTTTTAATGATGTGTTCTTTTTTAATGGTTTATGGGCCTAATATATGTGGGCTTTTAAAATGGAGCATTTGTGATTCATGGTTAAAATTATATTTTACTAATTATTGACTTCTTGTATTAGTTAATTGTTTTTTTATTTTTCATTAAACTTTTTGTTTGGTGTATTATATTTACTAATTATTAAAAAATTTCAATTTTCTAAGCAAATTTATGCAAATGTTAAGTACAATAGTAGATCGTTTGATAAACAAATCGAACTCGAGACCAAATTATTCGAGTTTGAAAGGCTCGCGAACCGACTTATTTTGTATTTATATATATATGAAAGTTAAATTCAAACTCAACTAAAAAAAATAAATAATCAAGCTCGAATTAAATTTGTTATACACATTTAGTAATTATATTATTAATAAAATTATTATTTTAATTAAACATATTATTAATTAATTAAAATTTTAATGTAAAATTTTGCCCCCCCTTGACAAATTTTCTGGATCCGCCACTGCTTTCAACCAACTTAATAAGTTAAAATAATAGCACAAAACACATGTCTTCAAAGCATATGTAAGAAATAAAAATAAAAAACTTGACCAGGTTTGGCCAAGTTTTCACTCGCTTGAGTTTTAGAACTCAGTCCTTATCAATTTTACCAATTTATGTTCTCGGGAGTCTTAGAACACTGATTGGGACTACATAGAGTTCAATTTATTTTGATGAACGAGCCCAATAGAACATACTTGTAGTGTTGTGTTTAGTCCCGTCACTCCCGTGAACTGAACACGATGTGCTGATATAATTTTTGAAGACTCAATGTCCTTGCTTTTGCACCAAAATATAGGTAATAAGTATAATCCATTATTGTTCAGCTAAACAATATACTTGTACTTTGTGATGCGACTAAGTTCTTTGTTCAAAATAATTTGTAGTTTAGTTATTTAGTTTTGTGAACCCATTTTACTTTTCTATGGAAAACATGTATTATTAGCTTAATTTGCACTGGAGTTTGGATGAGCTCAATCTCATAGCTTTGACTCAGGCATTTAGTTTCTTTTTCCTTATTTTAGTTAATGCTAAAACTTCAGCAATTTTTGAGTGCTTGCAGCTACGGGAAGTTCCTGGTTTGGCACAGAGAATGGCTTCACTGATGTGTGTAGACATTGATTTGGATTCAGATACCGAGGAGACAGATCTTGCAAATGGAGATTCATGCAATGGCGCCAAACTGGATGTTGCAGAAATATTGGATTGTGAAATTCGCAAGGCAAGAGAGAAAGGTGATGGGACTGTGAGGTGGCTGGAGCTTGACGAGCTTGACATTGATGAGGATATGCTTCTGTCTCTGGATCTATCTTCTAAGTTTTCGGTGAGTCCCGGCTATTGTGTGTGTTTGTTGCCTTTTGTCTTAAGTTCTATTTTGACAGTTCATATAAAAGCTAATACTGATGTTTGAACCAATCTATACTTAGTTGAGCCGCTGTAACAGTTAGCTAGGTAGTCTAACATTTGGTACTTCACTCTCCTTGCTTTCTGTATTATATGCTATCTGTAATTGTTCTAGAAATTTGGCGGTCCTGTCTTACATTCTAATTTGTTAAATCCATTAGGATCTACGAGCACTTAGTCTGTGTGACAATAAGCTTCATAAAGTGGAAGTGATACTCCAGGAAGTTACCAAATTCAAACAACTGAGAGCCCTCTGGCTGAACAATAATCCACTTCTACAGAAGGGGTGAGTTTGTTGACATATTATCATTGGTTTAAAGTGATGATATTTTCCTTACATTTAAAATAACGACTTGTAATTTTCATTCGATTTTTAGTGATGCCTGTTTGTCAGATGCAATTTTACAAGGATGTCCAAGACTCGAAATATACAACTCACATTTCACCCATAATTATGGTCACTGGGCATTGGGATTTTGTGGAGGAATATATGGAAAGGAGAATCCAGGCTGCAATAATGATGGTGACCATCCATTGGAGGGTGTGACCTCTCTTGATCTTTCAGATAGATGCATTCATGATCTAAGCAATAAAGTTACTGTCTTATCCATACTTCATGTTTAATTGATTATCCTTCATTGTGTAGCTATAGTTCATTGTGTGAATCTGTTTCTAGATTGATTTACCAGTAAATAAATGTTCAGGTTGAAGTGCATTAATCCAACCATCTACAAGTCCTGTAGCATTTATAATGCCGATGCTTGATATCTTTATATTTTTGCACAGGCATTTTCACCTGCTGAGATGCCATCTCTTTCACATTTGAATCTAAGAGGGAATCCATTGGAAAAGAACTCAGTTGGAGATTTGTTGAAAGTATTGAAAGGATTTCCTCTTTTGAATTCTCTAGAGGTACTTCTGCTTGAAGTTACTCACGTTATTGTTTTGATTAAAAGATTTGTAACTGTAGAATGACCTTTGACTTCGAAATTCAATGTTTTGCAGGTGGATGTTCCTGGTCCCCTCGGAGAAAGGGCAGTAGAAATTCTTGAATCTCTCCCTACTGTTTCTCTGCTTAATGGTGTGAGTGCAGCAGAAGTCTTAGAAACTGAAAAGCTTTTGATTGATTCAGTGCTAAAACCACGGCTTCCTGAATGGACTGCTGAGGAACCTCTCGCAGATCGCGTTGTTAATGCAATGTGGTTGTATCTAATGTCATACAGACTTGCAGATGAGGAAAAGATTGACGAAACATCCGTGTGGTAAACATGAATGGATTCAGAAACCTATGTCTTATGTGTATACCTACGGTTTTCTCGGTATATGATATTTCTGCCTGATCAATATCTTGATTATAGTGCTAACTACTAGGTTATTTGTAGGTATGTGATGGATGAACTTGGTTCATCTTTGCGGCACAGTGATGAACCAAACTTTAGAGTGGCTCCTTTCCTATTCATGCCACAGGGAAAACTGGAATCAGCAGTCAGGTTGTATTCTTAATCTAATACTTCATTTCTTATGATATTTGAATTTGCTTTGTTGATTTATTTAACATGGACAATCTCTAATTTATCATAATTTACTGAAGTCTAGAAAGTAGTTGATTCTGTATTGCTGCACAGTTTATTGCGAAACCTTCATAAACTATAATCTTGTGCTCTGGGTACTAAAGGCATGTATATATAATAGATTATATTTCTATGCAGTTTCCTTTCTTTTTGGTAGGAATTAACTGGTATGATGCATATTCACCTTCAGCTATTCTATATTATGGCCAACAAAGAATGTTCACAAAGGAGAGGAGTGCACCCGTGATTTTCTACTTGGTATCGGAGAGGAAAAACAGCGTTCCGCCAGACTTACAGCCTGGTTCCACACACCACAAAAATATTTTATTCAAGTACTATTCTGTTTAATTAAACTGCTTACGTAGTGTCATTGCAAAAGAACTTGCCGTGGTGGTATGGAATTAATCTACTTAAACTCTTCAGGAATTTGAGAAACACTCCCAGAAATTGCAATCGACAAGCTTATCTTTCATGTCATTTAACCCTTCCACAACTAGAAGTCTATGCCGTATTGATGGTGGTGCTTTACGTGTCTACACCGACATACCTCATGTAGAAGAGTATTTGACACGTTCCGAGTTTGTGATAAGTAAGTCAATATCCTTATGCTTTGTTAATGGCGTAAGCTAACAGGACTAATTAGTTCGTATCCAACTCTCATTGTGTCTTATGTGTGTTTTTGCATACCGCACATACTTTCTGGATTTATATCTAACCAATTTTGATTATGATTTCTGTTGCTTAGCGACTGAAATAAAGGATGCAGATATCATATGGACAAGCACGCAAATAGACGAAGACTTAAAAAAAGTTGCCGGAGTCACAGATCAGCAGTACCTAAATCAATTTCCTTTTGAGGCATGTCTTGTCATGAAGCATTATTTGGCAGAGACTATTCAGAAGGTTATGAAAGCAGACCTTGTCCTGATATCATTTTTATACGTCTGGTTTCTGTCCTGAGATAGTATATAATTTCCCACTTGCTGCGGTATTTTGCATGTCTAGAGCCAAACTGTGAAATTCTGAATTTTTCTTTTTGCCAGAGTTCCATTTACTAACTTTGAAATATTCTCTCTACAACAGGCACAAGGATCTCCCAAGTGGTTGCAGACTACTTATAACCTTGAAACTAGTTTATCTCGACTTATCGGTGATTATTTTGTACGCCAGAGAGACGGGCTCAACAATCTGTGGATATTAAAACCTTGGAATATGGCTCGCACTATAGATACAACTGTTACTGGTGATATTTCTGCAATCATCCGTCTCATGGAGACTGGTCCCAAAATATGTCAGAAGTATATCGAGCACCCTGCTTTGTTTAAAGGACGGAAATTTGATCTCCGTTACATTGTACTTGTTCGCAGTATCAACCCATTGGAAATATTCATGACAGATGTTTTTTGGGTAAGCATACTTTTTATCTTCTTATATTCTTGAGATGCCAATATGATGCTGCTACATCTTCAGTATGTCTATGAAAAAATTAAAATCAAGGCTGTGTTCTATTTGAAAGTCATGTATTTAAGATTTGTGTGTATTCAAGCTGTTATAATTTCATTTTCAGGTTAGGTTGGCAAACAATCCATATTCTCTAAGCAAGCACAGTTTGTTTGAGTATGAAACTCACTTTACTGTCATGGTATGTTCTAAAATCTCATTTAATGATGATGTTTTTGTAGAATTTCAAATAGTTGGAATTTATGTACAGGTTCCAAGTGATCTTAACTAGAACCCTTATAAGAGAAATTTATTGAATATTGGACTCTTTTATTCATGATAAATTAATATTTCTGTGTAAAAGTTTTGCATTAATCATCTAACCACGTCCATAAATTTCAGAACTACTGTGGGAGGTTGAATCACATGAACACACCAGAGTTTGTGAGGGAGTTTGAACAAGAACACCAAGGTAATTATTTTGCCTGCTACTATAATTGAAATAGGTAAGCAGATAATGTTGATGATCAAAACTCAATTTTTTTTTCTGCACAGTTAAATGGTTGGATATCCATGGGAAAATAAAGAACATGATTCGGTCGGTGTTCGAGTCAGCTGCTGCAGTACATCCTGAGATGCACAGTCCTACATCTAGGGCTATGTATGGTGTGGATGTTATGCTCGATAGCTCCTTCGAGCCAAAGTTATTGGAGGTTGGTAACTAAATCAACATTTCTCATCTTTGATTTTAAGTGCCAATTGGAGCACATGTAATATGAGAAAGCGAGATTCAACTTAACATTTTTGCTAGTGGATAAATATTTTTTTTGATGGGTTTACGTTATGCAGGTGACCTACTGTCCTGATTGTGGAAGGGCGTGCAAGTACGATACAGAATCAATAGTTGGAGCTGGAGCAATAGTCAAGGGTAGTGACTTTTTCAATAACGTATTTGGGTGTCTCTTTCTCAATGAGACCACTAATGTGAGCTCTTTATGATAAGAGGTACTAAGGTTTTCCTTAGGCAGAGCTTGTGTTGTACTACAGTGTGTTATGTGTTGCTTTACTTATATTCAAAATGTGTTTTTATAATATTTGGATTTTCTAGAAGATAATTATATCCAAAATCTTAGTTATTTTACCCTTTCCGATTTTTTTGGTTGCACTGATAAAATAAGCAACTGCATAGGCATATGCCATACCCAGAACTGAATTAAATTTTCATTTCATTACATGTGGAAAAAACAGGAATAAGAACTAGTTTGCTAGTGGCAATATTATGTATATGCAATGCCAGACTGTACTTGAAATCAAGTCGATATCTTGATACGTGTACATGTCATCTTTTCATGGCTAAGCACTATATTCTAGCTTTGTTGGTTTAACTATTTACTTGGGATTGATCTTCGAATGTCGGATATTTTCTTTTGCAGTTCAAGATTTGATAATTGACAGGGAAAAATGAAAGAATAGTGTTTTAAGTAAATTTAGGTAGTTATCAATACAGATAGCAAGTCATGATACCTTTGCTGCTCGAGAACTCCATTCTCCTAAGATAGCTCGTAGCCTCTCATTTTCTTCCACACACTGTTTCAGTGTAATCAGTAATCACTAATCAATAACACCAAATCAAGCTCATTACTGGGTCATAATAGGCAGACAGTGATTGCTTAAGCATGCTGTACAACATAAAACGTTTAAGTGTCTAAAACAGCACCAAATCCTAGCCAGTACTATTACTGATATTTACCAGTAACCATTGTTTTGTTAACAAGTTCATAAAAATTACCTCTTCAGAGGTGGGTTATAAAGAAAAATGCTTTTAGCTTAACAAAGCTCAAAAGGAAATGTATCCTCTGGAATGGTTTATTTACTGTTTGAAAGTGGGTTTTGCAATGAAAAGGTCATGGAAGGGTTGATATAAGAGAATTTGTGGAACCAATGTGGGTTGGGAAGGGCTAATGGGTATGAGTCACTAAATAAGTAAATGCATTATCAGTTCCAAAATAAAATGTCTACTTTCCTATTTTTGCAAGACTCGAGAACAAGTTATTCAGTGATGGACTTTCTCCCATATACCCCTACATGCTTGCCTAACTCACCAAATTTAAAACTGGACACTAATTTAAAAGCAAATTTTAGAGAACGTGATTTTGAAACGGGGGAGTAACTTATTTAATCTGCTCGGATATATTCTGGTTGATGTACCGTGGGCAGCTTTATGAGTTCATCTTCATACAATCTTTATAATAATCACTTGGGGTCAAAAGTCTCATATATACTGCAAATAAATGCCTTCATGCGGATGGAATCACTTTCAAATTCATGTGGAGATAGTCTGTCATGAGCTAAACATTCAATTCTTCAGCAATTTGGCATTCCTTCTACAAGCCAAGGTTCTAAATATTCAGCTCTAAGTCTTGTTTTACCATCTACAAAAAACCACATAGTTCAGTGCCCTTTAAATACCTGATTGTAGTTGATTCATCTGCATTCTAAATGTCAATAAGATGAAATTGAATGACGGAACAGTTTTCCAATCAAAAGTTAAGTCCACGGAATGCAAATTTGATATGCTCATAGCAAGGATCATATCCTTTATGCGGTAATGAGCTAGTAGAGAATATTACTTAATGATCATCTGTAAGATTGTCACCTTTCTAAAGCTAATATACTCGACCTTTCTAAGGTCATTGCATAATAGACTAGATTACTCAATGATCACCCAGTTATAAGGAAAAATATATAGTGGAAGCCTCTGTAACTTTGTCAATGGAAACAAGTGATACTTGATGTTCATAACAAACAAGAATCCCTAAAAATGGGGCAGGCGGTTTAATTCATTTACGATTTTCCTGGAAAATGTTACAAAAGACTTCGTTGCTTCACCATTTCCGATGATGCCCATAATTCTAGAACTATAAGTTCAAATCTGCTACAAGAGGGAGGCACCTTGGAAGTTCCAGTATTGGCCATAGGTTAAAAACACACACCAAATATAACTAAATTAGACCTAAGAAGACACAAAATACGAAACAGAAGAAACATCGTGATATTTTTTCTTAAGAATATACATCTGAAGTTACCGAGCAATGTTTTGTACTAATTACAACGAACCACATAATATACAAGACTTAAAAGTAAGCATATATTACCTCGGCAGAGAGTGTCCGTTAGGGATGGCATAAAATCTGGATCCGACGGGGATCCGGAGGACCCGGTCCGTTCGGGTTTGGATCAGGGCAACAGTTTCGGGGATCGGGGCAGATAACGGGGCAAGATTTCAGGGATTTAGTCGGGTCCGGATCGGGGTCGGATTGAACAGTCTCCGGCCCGCCCCGATCCGAACCAATACGATCATAATTTATAAATAATTATATTTTGTTTCCTATTGTATATAGAAAACGGCAAACCTGTGTACAAAATACGAAGAGTCGATTATGTTTGGGAAAACTAAAACGTTGATGTTTTAGGGTTCTGTAGTTCATCACTTCCTCTCATCTATTGAGTCAAGAAATCAAACTCAATCACTTGCATGCAGAGTCTTCGGAGTGTGGACTATTACGTCGTCGTTCACGATTCATCTAGATTTACTACGATTCTTCGTTTGATCGTTTCTTTTTCATTGATCGTTCTCACTATTCTATTTCTATTTTGTTTAATTCTTGCATCACTTATATGTATTTCATAGAATTCTAACTTCGCCTAAAATGGCCACGTACATGTGAGAATGCAATTTTGATTTTTTTTTGAAATTATATATATATATACTTCATAGCTTGGCCTTAAATGACCACGTACACGTGAGAATGCAGTAATCCTCACTTGTTCAAGTTTCAACCTTCTGGCTCTTTGAATCAAGCACGTGTAAGATAATTTCTATTAAAAATCTCAATTGTAAATATTGTTAAATTTACTTTTAGGCATGGTTGTCTTTTTGTGCATTATTTTATGAATGGGTTTAGTTGTAAGTGATGCTAATTAACTTAGGACAAGATGATCATATATAGGGGTAATTTCATGTCAGTATTTTAATTTTACCTCATTTCGAAATCAGTATCCTAAATTAAAATTTTTTTTTGCCGGTACCCCAAGTTTGTTTACGTTGCAGTTAAGGTAACGGTTGTTAAATAAAACAGAATTGGTGTGAAAAAAGTCTAAAATGCCCTCAATAGTTTTGGTCTGTTAAACTGGTCTGATTGGTTCAATTGATATGATTATGAAATGACTATTTTACGACGGCCCTCCTCGCGACGACCCTCCTCGCTGACGGGTGTGGGACGGAGACGCTGCATTGAGTCACATATACGTTGCATCGAGTGACGAAGACGCTGCTCTCCGATTCAACCTCCGTCGAATCCGTCGCGAGTCCTCCGATTCGACGACCACAGAGCAGGCGGTGGGAGGAGGCGGTCGAAGCAGACGGCCGGAGATGGGAGTGGTGGGGAGGGTTTAATTAGGAAGGTTAATTATGGTTAATTAATGATTAATAATAATAATATATAATTAATAATAATTTTATATATATTTAAATATTAAACAATTATAATTATTATTTGTGTAAGTGAAAAGTCAGATTTGCCCTCAATTTATTAGTTAAATTGGGTATTAAATTAGGGGTAAAATAGTCATTTCATAATTATATCAATTGAACCAATCAGACCAGTTTAACAGAACAAAACTATTGAGGGCATTTTAGACTTTTTGCACACCAATTCTGTTATATTTAACAGCCGTTACCTTAAGTGCAACGTAAATAAACTTGGGATACCGATAAAAAAAGTTTTAAATTTATGGTACTGATTTCGAAATGAGGCAAAGTTAGGACACTGACATGAAATTACCCCTCATATATAATCATGGACTAAGTGTATTTTTTTGTTCACTTAATGTAAAATGGAAGCCATAAGTTATGTACAGTATTGACAAGATTTGACTGTATTGTAGCATATGGAGAATCAAGATAAGCAACCAGATGTGTCTACTTGACATATGGGCAGCAGTGAAGAAATTGGTGAGGAAAATGTTTTATCCGTTGAGAGTGATGATGGGTTGGTATCTGTCGATAACAAAAGAAAAATGTCTGTGGTTTGGAACCACTTCAAAAAGGTGATCATAGAAGGAAAACATAAAGGTATATGAAACTATTGTAATAAGTCACTTTAAGCTAACAACAAGAACGGTACAACAACTCTACATGATTATTACGCCAGGTGTCCAAGGCGTAGATTCAAAGATATCCGTCAGCACATTTTGGTGAAGGAACAAAATAAAAAAGATGAAAAAGTTCTATTTAATAATTATCATTTTGATCAATATAATTCAAGAAAAGATCTTGCCCAAATGATAATTCTACACGAGTACCCTCTTTCAATAATTGAACATAAATGATTTCGAAAGTACACGTTGAATCTCCAATCGTTATTTAAGGTTCCTTGTCGAACCACGATAAATAATGATATCAAGAACATCTATAAGCATGAGAAGGAGAAAACCTTAAATTTGTTGGGGAGAAATGAAGGTAGAATTGCGATGACTATTGATATGTGGAAATCGACCAATTAGAGAAAAGGATTCATGGTAATAACAACATATTTTGTTCACAATGATTGGAGGATGCAAAGTAAAATTATCAAGTATTGAATTTTTTATTTATGTATTCGCTATATCATATTTTCTTCATTTTTTTTATTTAATATCATGTTTCAGTTTCTTACTTATGAATTTGATGTGATTACATTAGGTTTGTTTATGTGTCATGCCCACATACTGCTGACGTTCTCTCCACTGCAATGTTTAAGTGCATGCTGGATTGGAATCTGGATGGAAAATTATCCACGAATACTGTAGATAATTGCACAACAAATGATGCTATCATTAAGAATTTATTAGAAAAAATTCCAGCTAGTTCTCTTTTATTAGATGAGAAACTACTGCATATGATGTGTTCTGCACATATTATGCATTTGATTGTGCATGATGAGTTGTCTATTATCAGTCAAGACATTGAGAAGGTTCGAGATAGTGTTGCCTTCTGGACCTCGAGTCCCAAAAGAGTGCAATAATTTGATGAGTATGCTCGTCAATTGAATATTTCAAGCACTAAAAAATTGGGCCTTGATTGTAAGTTGCGTTGGAACTCTACGTATATAATGTTGCAGGTGACATTGATATTCAAGGATGTATTTATGTGGTTGGAAATTAGAGAGGATTTATTCAAGTGTTGCCCAACAAACAAGGATTGAGATGTGGCTGAAGAGGTGTGTAAGAAGCTAAAGGTGGTTTATGTTGTGACTGAAAAGGTTTCAGGTAACAAGTATTCTACTGCAAAAAAAAATTTTCTGAAAATGATAAGGCCCATGACATCTAAGATGTTGGATAAGTTTGAAAAGTATTGGACTAACACTCATGATATTTTGAGTCTTGCTGCAATTTTAGATCCTAGATTGAATATGAAAATTATGGAGTATATGTTTCTGAAATTATATGATACTGGATATGCGTTAGAGATTGAGATAGTTAAACAACTTTATTCAGCCCTAGTTGATGAGTATAAATTTAGAGACTCAGCAAATCAAAAGCAACATGAGATGCGAATTCTGATGAAACCTCTTCTTCCCATATGCCAAATCCTGACACTTTGGAGTTTCTCATTAATACAATGTACGAATTTGATTCATTTGTTAGTGAATCAACTGATATGTCGACGAAGTCTGAACTAGAGCATTATTTGGAAGAGAACGTTATACCACGAAGTGGTGATTTTGATATTTTGTTTTGGTGGAAAATATATGAGTTCAAGTGGCCAAACTTACAAAAAATAGCTAAGGATATCTTAGCTATACCAATTTCAATGGTAGCTTCCGAGTCCGCATTTAATACTGGCGGTAGGTGGGTAAGTGCACATCATAATAGACTTCATTCAGACACTTTAGAGGCGATTATGTGTGCTCAAAATTGGCTATTGAAAGCAATGCAAAATAAATCAAATATTTTATGTCATCTAATTATTTTATATTACTACGATAATGTTATGTGCTTATTTTTTTTTCACGTGTGTGTAGAAACTTGTTTTTCGGAGATGGATGCCTATTGTCAAACAATCGATAATGTTCAAGACGATGATGTGGTATATCACTAACACATTATATTTGTTCAATTGAATTTTATAGTTGTATTTATATTGAAATTTATTATTTTTGTTTCAGGAAAGTAACGTGATAATGGAAGCTATTTGAGTTCTGAATACAATTAAAAATTTGCTATTAGTATGATTTTCTTGTTATCTACACATAATCGAATAACTAATTATTCAAGTAGTAAATTATCCTCTATAATAATTTATTTTATCAATTTGGCTCTTGTTGTATAAATGTATAAATGTTTATTTTATTTTATATTTTTTCCCACTGTCAAATGCTTAATTTCACTTTTTGTTTGGCTTTGTTACTTGTTCTTTCTTCTGTATATATTTTTTCTCTAACTGAATTATATACTGTTTTTCAGGTGAAAGTTTTCAAGTCATGTTTGCTTTTTCTATTTGACTTTGTGGAGTTGGAGTTATTCAATTATTCTCATGGGCATCATTAACATATTTGTCATGTTTATTATTAATTGTCATTTTTTCATTTTGAGGGACATTAGTTTATTTTTAGGTAAAATACTATGTAATATAGTTTACGAACTATTTTGCAATTTCATAATTTCAATTATGTTTTATTGTATCAAAATAATTCGGATATTTGGGGATCTAGAGATTCCCTGTTCTCGTCGGGGCGGATTTTGGGTATGGAGATTTCGGATAAAAATTAGATTCGGAGCGGGGACGGGGCAAGCGAAATGAAATCGGGGCGGGGACGGGGATTATGAAATCTGCCCCAAATTCGCCCCGTTGCCATCCCTAGTGTCCGTAGTTCCTGATCACACGCTGCTAATAAATGGGCAAGATCAACCTGAAACCTTAGTCATTTTTCGATAAATATGTTTCTCATATTTTACTCTACTGATGTCAACAAAAGAAGTACTGTAGAATTAAATTCATACATTCTTCCACTGGAGTTAGTTCTCAGAAAACTTACTTACACTGTAGAATTAAATTCATACATTCTTCCATGATCTATTTAATTTTTCTTAAACCTTTTCTTTTCAGTATTTCAAACCGACCCATATTATCCAAATCTCTAGCATGTTTTAACATTAAGTCCAAAGAACTACAAAGAGATAGTTTACTCTTAGCA
Source organism: Geranium rotundifolium (assembly GCA_963920655.1). NCBI lineage: Eukaryota > Viridiplantae > Streptophyta > Magnoliopsida > Geraniales > Geraniaceae > Geranium > Geranium rotundifolium. The sequence goes on from OY987322.1 coordinate 21,778,757, forward strand.
AGATAACTAGGGTTTAACAAAGCAGGGATAAGTTACCTCCAAGAAGTTGGATTTTAGCCGAATAGCCAGTGGAAACTAGGTATATGGAGAATCACATTTCATTTCATATCCAAGTAGCTTATATTGATTTATCAATTTCATAGTTGTTTAAAAGGAAAGTACTTAAGATGGTTTTACCTGAGATGTGATGCTGTCATCAAATTATTCATATTTGCTTAAGCACTCTTGCAATCGCAGAATCTACAGTGACCAAATATCAATAGGAAAATTCTTTGGAACGAACATGATAAATTTTACAACGAAGTTGTACGAATTCAAAAAGATAATACTCAAATTCGGGTGCTAACCAACAAGAGTTGGAAAAAATATGAAGCTATGGGCAAGAAAATCAAATGACATGCCACAACGGTCATGGGTTATAGATCTCTTCACTTAAGAAATGCAGGTTTTCTCGCTAATATTGCAACAAAGGCATTTGCTGATCAGAGAGCCGACCACACAATTCTATAGCATCGCATTTTTGCATCTTGTATAACATGTTGGTATATAATGATGGTAAAAAAAGCACAGTAATAACTGTTGGATATAATCTCAAATTAGTAAAACGGTATGTTTTGTTTATGAAGAATAAGTCAGAAGAAGTGGAGTTGCTTGAGGCGCTAGTCACTCATGGTTTCAACGAGTTGTTTCTGTTTTGATCCGATTTAATTGTTGTAATGGGTTGTTTGGGGTTTTCTTTATATATAAATAAAAGTCAAAAATTCAGTATCAAGTGGTGCGATTGCTTGACTGGTGTTTTCCCAGATTTTGTGCACACCCTGTTTTTGTCTTTAGTTTGATAAAACTCGATATACCTGTTTTCATTTGGTATTAAAGCCTAACAAACCAAAAAAAATCATGAGTGATACTGAGAGCACACCAGTAGCGAGAGACCATAGTTCCATCACAACAGAGAGAGTGATGTCAGGATAACAGAGTAGCAAAACTCAACCACGGGTTAATGTTCCAATTTCATATCTTATGCTCATTGACACCAATTATGGATACTGGTCGGTGAAGATGAGGATCCTAATGGATGCTCAGGGAGTCTGGGATGTTGTTAACAAGGAAGGAGTCACTGACAAGGAAGTTGATCGGGGAGCTATGGCGATGATTTCCTAAGCTATGCCAGAGGCGATTCTAATGACGATTGCAGAAAAGAAAACTGCAAAGGAAGCATGGAAGATGTTGAAAGAGATGAGAGTGGGGTGGGACAGAGTTCGAAAGGCTAATGTGATGCTGTTGAAAAGGGAGCTAAATCAACTTGTTATGGAAGAGAATGAGTCGATCAGTGATTTCTCTACCAAATTGACGAACATAATGAATGAGATGTCATAGTTATAATATTTTCAGTTTTGTGACTTCATTTGTTACATCTTGAAAAATATTATTTTTACATTTTCAATGAAGTTGGCTGCATACCTCAGCAATGAAGTTGTGTAATCTTATGATACACCATACCAAACTTGTTGATATCCTACATGGGTACAAAGTAAACAAAATAGGTATCGTACATATATTCAAAACATGAAATTCCACATTATAATAGAAAGTTCTGCCTATACATAATACAATTCACCAAACACTACCAAGTGTCAAAGCTACGAAAAGTTCCCACCTCATCTATTGGGTTACCACCAGAGTTGCCGTTCATAAATTCAATGGCTCTAACTGGAGGGGCGAATTTGAGTTTTCACCCCCATATTATTATGGATTTGTGTAGGTAAATATGTCTGAGGAACCTATGAACTCCAAATATCAAAGTGAGAGTTCCGAAATATCGAAGTGAATTACGAGCTCGTAAAGACAGAGGTGAGAGAGTTAAATATTCCACAGGGAACACAAAATATTACACAACAGTACAAACATATTCCACATAAATTAAAAGTATGAGTTGTTCTTCTGTCAATAGTTCATAATTAATTATAAATTATTCAAAATTCCGGATCAAAGTTCCTTGGAGGATCAAGGGTCGCTCCCCATGTTTTGCAGTACTCGATGACTTGACCACGCAGCGTGTTTATTTTTTATGTCAGCATCTTGAATGTATATCGATAGCGCAATGTACGCATCTGCATCCCAAGCGGCAAAAAGAGATTATGATAGAACATTAGATAGAATGAATGTTCATCAAAAATAAATACTTGTTCCACAAATACTTTCAATTGTTCTACAATTTCAGTTCAACTTACTGTTTCATCAGACTTTTGTTCCAGCTTGCCCTTCTATGTGTTCCGACCCATGTGTGACTCCATGTGCCACATACAAAAAATTCCACAGTCTTTGCCATTGAGTTGTTTGCCCCAACAAACAGGAAGAATAACAGGACGGACAACCCTGAATTTGTCAGCCAATTTTGAAGAAGCACGCTCGGAGAACGACATCATGTGGTCCCGCTGTAAATAACATAAAATAAAATATTATTATTTCAAAGAAAAGAGTAACATACTTTCAGTTAATCTACTAACCATGTGAAAATGAGTCGTCTGGTATCTTGTCTTGACGTCGTACTCATTGGTGATGTTGTCGATAATCTCAATACTACCCTCCTTCACGTCAAAACACATGACCCAGTAATGCTCATTCTTAACGACGGGGACAAATATATGCATAACTACCGAGTTAGTGTATTAAAAGTGGTATATCATATCTTCAGTCAAGTGTCATACTTACAAAGTCTCCCTGAGCGAGACTGATGTCTTCAGCCTTCAAAAAGGATTCAATTGCATCGTGAACTAACTCCGATTGGTAAGGTTTCATACCGAGCATAACCTAAATTATTTCACAATTTGGAATGAGTATTCCACAATGTCGCTCAAATATTCCACCTAAACTGGTAAACTGTTAACAATTATTTAAAGGAAATAATTACTTACAGATGGGATGCATGTAAAAAACACTCGGTCATGGGCTCTGTGTGGTGATTTTCTCTTTGTTTTTTATAAACTATTGAGGAACCTTGACCAGAGATTTATAACTGAACATTCGACATATATGTCATCCTGCAATGATCTCCCGTGCTCTACGGACAGGGTCCCCTGCTCTTCTACCGTGAACACAAGGAAACCCTTCTCGGGATACCCAACTTCACCTTCCTCGCACATAGTGACCCATTTGTGGATAAGCATCTCATTATGAGAAGGGATGTCATGAAGGTCAGTTCGGCGGCCACGGTACCTTGACAGTACAACACTGGTAGAATTCTTGACTCTCATAGACTTCCGAGTCACCATTGGTCCAGCCCCAACCGTCTTTATACTCTTGTTTGATTTATGTGCAACATAAGAATTGTGAAACAAGGTACCGTCATAGTGAAATATTACACTAGCGGTGTAAAATCTTAATGTAAAACAACATACTATAGTATCTGTACTTGGGGTTCGGTAACAGCCGATGACTCAGGTCGTCCCTCCTTCTGGGAGCCTAGGAGTTGTGGAACAATAAACCGTAAGAGTGAAATATTAGACGATAAGGGTGAAATATTAGACGAGAGGGGTAAAGTATTAGACGAGAGTGGTTCAACAAAAGCCGATTTCCTAGGACGTCCCTTATTCTCTTCAACCTCAGAGTTGTGGAACAAGGAACCGTGAGGGTGAAATATAAAACGAGAGGGGTGAAATATTAATGTACAAATACATAATACGGTACATGTATTTGGGGTTCAACGACAGTCGATGTCTCTATAAGGTTTTGGAGCGTTCAAGATCATCGAGATAGCAGAAACATAAACAAAAGGAACTCCAAAAACTGTCCAAGAACATGAACTATTAAATCTCAAGGCAAAATACATTCCACAAGAATTTACCTTTAGTCTTTGTTGAATAAAGAAAGAAGAATTATATGATCTTCTTCTCTAGAGCAAGTCCACACCAAGAGGATGATCTTTATGATCCTTCACAAAAAGTCTACTAGAACTAATGTGTGAAGAACAAGAGAGCAAAGAGAGGAGAGAGAGAGATGTGGCCGGCCACACTTGTGAGGGGAGTGAGTGAGTGAATTGTTTTTTCGATATTTTCCTAACTTCATCAACTCATAAGGCATGGTTGATTAAAGCAACAAATGATGAAAGCATGGGTTAAAGGCAAGTCATCACCTAATCCCCTTAAATCACTCTCCTCTTAATCAACAACACCAACTAAGCATGGTGTGTGGCCCCCACAATTGCACCCACCATTGTGGCCGGCCATAAGAGGCTCTTGGGCCTTGTTGGGCCGGCTTGGTGACCTCATGGGCCGAGCCCAATGGGCTCGCCCATGCGGTCGGATGCCGTGTCCAAAAATTACCCGACCCTTTTGTCGATACTTATCAAACAAAGTCCGACGCAACATCGACGAAAAAACTCAGTTTTCTCGATTCGCTAATTATTCTCACAAACCGAACCCATGGCCTAAAACCCTCAGTTTTGGCCATGTCTTACTCCTCAAGAAACGTCAATGTTTCCTTGTCTCAAGTTATCCATATTGTATGTGTGTGACCCTCTAAGCTCATGCCACCGTTGGCAGATCGGCGCAAGAGATCTCTCTTGCCCGATCCATCATAAGTGGTCTCTAGTAAGACATTATGATTACCCAAGGTGCATGATGATCGATGATTCGATTTAACCTTGTGCGTACATGTCACTATCCTATTATCTCTAGACATTCCAATTGATCACAAGGCATAGAGTCGTCATCCTTGTTTAATCAATGATTTTTACTTGATATGTGAGACGACTGAGAACTGATAACCCGTATCACTGGCATGACCATGCTCTTTCTCTCAATCACTCTCGATCAAGCGCCCTTAACGGATATCTTTCCCATACCGTAGTACGAGGGGTAAATCCCTTAGCCGTCTTTCGTGTCACTTATGCAATCCGTTCTGCCACCCAATCATGCCCTTTATTGCAATCCTGTTACGGAAAGCGTTAAGCGCAAGTTAAAGTCGTACGTCGGTCGCATAGCGATTAAAGACTCCTTGGTCTAAGCATATCGTGACAAGTTATCACATTTGAATATGTTCATGGTTTAATCTATGAAACACTATTCAAAGCGGGCCGTCCGATATCAATCACCTCATGATATCTATGATATGATTCCGGGATCCCACATCCCTATGATAAGCAGAACTACATCATTGAGAACCATCCTCATACTGGTCTCTTCAATTGAAGCGTATATTGACCAGAGACTTGTTAAGTGTGATCCGTACAGATTTATGGTTCTACTACTTTAGTTGTTATAAATCAGATCATGCTTAACATATTACTTCAACACATAAGTAATACAAAGCCGTTTTATTTATTACAAACGATAAATAATATACATAGACATTTATAAACTACTAACAATTGGACTAGGGCACAAAAATGCTATTAGTCTCTGGACGTCCCTCCTTTTGTATTGAAGTAAAGACCTGATTGCAGATATCACTTACATTCTGCATAACATGGTCATGGTCAGGACTGACTGCAAAAGCGTTAAATATCCCAGCAGTAGGGGTAGTCTCGTCCGGACGCCCTTCATCATGCATAACACTAGCAAAAACATCTCCCTCAAGTTTGTGTGGATGGGCTTCAGCGGCGTTGACGTTCTTGAAAATCTGAGTAAGGCCGAGACTGAATGAAGGAATCTCCGAACATGTATGGTTTGAATAAAAATCGGCCAAGAAGCCAAGGGTGCCCTTCACATGTTGTTTCTCTAGCCACGGGACGTCGAAGATTGACTTCCCCTGCTTAATATGTGTTGATTCATCGGCAGGGCTCCTCTCTTCACCTCATGTACTACCACATGAATTCTTAAGCCCGTGGTACAAAATCTTGAACTCACCGACAAGTCGTGTAATCTCATGATACATCATACCAAACTTGTTGATATCCTACATAGGTACAAAGTAAACAAGATAGGTGTCGTACATATATTCAAAACATGAAATTCCTCATTATAATGGAAAGTTCTGCCTACACATAATAAAATTCCACAAACACTACCAATTTTTAAAGCTACGGGCCGTTCTTACCTCATCCATTGGGTTACCACCAGAGTTCCCGTTTACAAATTCAATGGTTCTAACTGGAGGGGCAAATTTGAGTTTTCACCCCCCACATTAATATGAATTTTTGTAGGTAAATATGTCTGAGGAACCTGTGAATTCCAAATATTTAAGTGAGAGTTCCGAAATATCGAAGTGAATTCCGAGCTCGTAAAGGCAGAGGACCCTTGGCAGAAGGCATTCCATGAGAGGGTTAAATATTCCACAGGGAACACAAAATATTACACAACAGTACAAACATATTCCACATAAATTAAAAATATGAGTTGTTCTTCTGTCAATAGTTCATAATTAATTATAAATTATTCAAAATTCCGGATCAAAGTTCTTTGGAGGACCAAGGGTCGCTCCCCATGTTTTGCAGTACTCGATAACTTGACCACGCAGCGTGTTTATTTTTTATGTCAGCATCTTGAATGTATATCGATAGCGCAATGTACGCATCTGCATCCCAAGCTGCAAAAAGAGATTATGATAGAACATTAGATAGAATGAATGTTCATCAAAAATAAATACTTGTTCCACAAATACATTCAATTGTTCCACAATTTCAGTCCAACTTACCGTTTCGTCAGACTTTTGTTCCAGCTTGTCCTTCCATGTGTTCCGACCCATGTATGACTCCATGTGCCACATACAAAAAATTCCACAGTCTTTGCCATGGAGTCGTTTGCCCCAACGAAAAGAAAGAATAACAGGACGGACAACCATGAATTTGTCAGCCAATTTTGAAGAACCACGATCGAAGAACGGCATCACGTGGTCCCGCTTTAAATAACATAAAATAAAATATTATTTCAAAGAAAAGAGTAACATACTTTCAATTAATCTACTAACCATGTGAAAAGGAGTCATCTGGTATCTTATATTGATGCCGTACTCATTGGTGATGTTGTCGGTAATCTCAATACTACCCTCCTTCACGTCAAAACACATGACCCAGAAATGCTCATTTTTAATGATGGGGAAAATTTCTGCATAACTACCGAGTTCGTGAATTAAAAGTGATATATCATATTTTCAGTCAAGTGTCATACTTACAAAGTCTGCCTGAGCGAGATTGATGTCTTCAGCCTTCAAAAAAGATTCAATTGCATCGTGAACTAACACCGGCTGGTAAGGTTTCATATCGAGCATAACCTAAATAATTTCACAATTTGGAATGAATATTCCACAATGTCGCTCAAATATTCAACCGAAACTAGTAAACTGTTAACAATTATTTAAAGGACAAAATTACTTACAGATGTGATGCATGCAAAAAACACTCGGTCAGGAGCTCTGTGCGGTGATTTTCTCTTTGTTTTTTTCCAAACTATTGAGAAACCTTGACCAGAGATTTATGACTGAACAGTCGACATATGTGTCATCCTGCAATGATCTCCCGTGCTCTACGGGCAGGGTCCCCTGCTCGTCCGCCATGGACGTAAGGAAACCCTTCTCGGGATACCCAACTTCACCTTGCCTTGCCTGTTTGGCGAGATGCCCTCTTCCTTGGAAGGAAACCCAAAGAACCATGTCGGTGTTGTTCAAACTTACGATGCAACATTGTTAACGAACGAGATCAAGTTTACAGATGAAAGATGAGCAGCTCCCACGGCCGCAGTGATTCTACTATCAAAAAACTTTGTAATGTTTACCCAGAAATATAAAAGAAAAATCAAAATTTTATAATATATTTTTATGATATTTGAATTTTATTTTATCTTTCGCATAACCTAATATTTTATTATGAATAATTAACTAATTAAGTTTTATATAGTCATAAAAAGTAAATAATTAAATTAAATTTTTTATAGTTATGAAAAAATGAAAAAACTTTGTAATGTTTTTTCAGAAAAAATGTATTTGATAATTAAAATATCTGAAAATTGTCGAATACAAAGATAACTCCAGTCATTAAACCATAACAAAATTCAAAACGAATGTAACTACAGTTCTTGAACCAAAAATAATTCAAACCAAAGGTCCGAACAGCTACAACTCAATTTATTCTCTAACGTGAATTCAAGCCTTAACACGCCCGTGGAACTTAGCCTTTTCTTGTGTTGTCTGGAACCTACCATGTCCAAATTTGGAGGATGTATCAATGAACTTGATCTTAATCTCCTCCATAGCACTTCTTGAAGTCTGGTTCAAGAGTGATTACCTCAATGTCACAACACGCTTTTTTCGGTCCAACACACCATAATGCGGGAATCCTCCAATGGGTGTGATCTCCTTTTAAGTCTGATCATAAACAGTAATTGCAGTATGAGACTCGTTGCCATACTTTCCGAGCTTGTAAATTTTCTTGTTCATGGTTATAAATATGTTCAAAGTCAAAACTAAAATTACTGCCGCACGACCCGAACACCAAATTCATATCAAGGAGTCATGCGCTGGTACATGACCTGTTGCAGGACCGCACGACCTTGTGCACTGCCGCACAAACCGAAGACCCAAATTCATATACAAATACAGTTCCTAAGGGGTCAAAAAGAAAATTAATACAATTCATATAACCATAATGATGAATAATATTCATATGAAAAATATGACCCACGTGGTTACCTGATTTCTCAAAATAAGGATATTTTTTTGTTAAAATCATTAAAATCATAATAAAATAAGTATACATTAGGATCTTTTACCTAAACATTATTATTTTTTTTAAAAATAATGGGATTTTAAATAAATAGATTATTCAGCCAGTACTACCCAAAGACCCTAATGCATATACAAATACAGTTCGAACTGCCGCACGACCTTGTGCACTGCGGCACAACCCGAAGACCCAAATTCATATACAAATACGGTTACTAAGGGGTTAAAATGAAAATTAATACAATTCATATGACCATAATGATGAATAATATTCATATGACAAAAATGACCCATGTGGTTACATGATTTCTCAAAATAAGGATATTTTTTGTTAAAATCGTTAAAATCATAATAAAATAAGTATACATTAGGATTATTTACCTGAATGTTATTATTTTCTAAAAATAATGGGATTTTAAATAAATAGATTATTCAGCCAGTATTACCCGAAGACCCTAATGCATATAAAAATACAGTACGAAAGGGGTGAAAACTGAAATTACTACAATTCATATCAAGGAGTTATGCGCTGGTGCACAACCTTGTGCACTGCCGCACAACCCGAAGACCCAAATTCATATACAAATACATTTCGTAAGGGGTCAAAATGAAAATTAATACAATTCATATGACCATAATAATGAATAATATTCATATGACAAAAATGACCCCCGTGGTTACATGATTTCTCAAAGTAAGGATATTTTTTTGTTAAAATCATAATAAAATAATTATATATTAGGATTATTTACCTAAATGTTATTATTTTTTATAAATAATGGGATTTTAAATAAATAAATTATTCAGCCAGCACTACTCGAAGACCCTAATGCATATACAAATACAGTACGAAAGGGGTCAAAACTGAAATTACTACAATTCATATCAATGAGTGATGCGCTGGTGCACGACCTTGTGCACTGCCGCACAAACCGAAGACCCAAATTCATATACAAATACAGTTCGTAAGAGGTAAAAATGAAAAATAATACAATTCATATGACAATAATGATGAATAATATTCATATGACAAAAATGACGCCCGTGGTTACATGATTTCTCAAAATAAGGATACTTTTTTGTTAAAATCATAATAAAATAAGTATACATTAGGATCGTTTACCGAAATGTTAATATTTTTTTAAAAAATAATGGGATTTTAAATAAATAGATTATTCAGCCAGCACTACCGAAAGACCCTAATGCATATACAATTACAGTTCGAAAGAGGTCAAAACTGAAATTACTACATTTCATATCAAGAAGTGATGCACTGGTGCACGACCTGTTGCAGGACCGCACGACTTTGTGCACTGTCGCAAAACCCGAAAACCCAAATTAATATACAAATACAGTTCCTTAGGGGTCAAAATGAAAAGCCTCATCAACCTTCCCTCGATGTCTACGTTGTGTCGGTAGAAAAAGTCAATGTTTGATTTTGATTTTCTTTTGAATTCATCAAGGATGATTTGTACATCGTTATCCCAAACGTGATTTTAAGTAGAATGTTGTCATCCTTCCTTTTTTGTGTCGCCGGCCTCGTTCCAAACCCATTTTTATTTGCATAATTTTGGTAGAACTTTATACACTTCTTTAGTGTGTTGAATATCATTCCCACAGTGGGTGTGTCACGTGACTGCGCGTGGGGGAAAATAGGTACTTCTTCTATGGAGACAGGGACATTACCACCTGTAAGTCAAATATTCCACAGTGTGAACAGGTTATTCCACGTTACTGCATCATTATTCCACAATTCATTTATGAAAATAATAATAGTTTACCTGAGTTCAATTCTAGTCCAGCTGAGATGTTGTCCAATCATGAGGCCATATTTTCATTTGTGCACACCGTAACTCCTTCAATGCGTAGACTAGTGTGGACACATGTCGTAGTTCCACTTGTGTCAATACTGCCCTCTGTATTATGACATTCCACTATGTCAGTCGGATATTCTACATTCAGATGATTATATTCCACAATGGGCGTGCAATATGCATGCGCCTGATTGGACATAGGGACATGTGTTACATTACCACCTGACAGACAAAACATTCTACAATGTTAAGATGTTATTCCACATTCTTCAGATTATAATATTCCACAGTCTACTATCTACAAAAGTTTAACATATATTGTTACCTATAATTGTTTCTTCTTCTGATACGATTTTCTCCAAGTAATCACTGAACTTCGTGAACATCAACGATTATGAAAGAACAACCTTCAAGTTCAAACATATCGTTTATTTGTTCAATCTAGAATTGTATTCCACATACCTGATCCGATAAGTTCGATTTGTGATTCATCGACGTTCGTGGATTCCATTTTTGAGTATATTCGACACTAATAGATTTTTCCTCTTCCAGATCGATAGATTGTTCTGCGTATCATCTTCTGTTATTTCGATTTTATATGGTTCATAGATACGAGCATATGAATCGACGACATCAATTGGCTTGATTTTGAAAATCTATTGGAGGCAAATTTCCGAAAATAGCCACAAGTTTATTAGTTACGCCGTTTTTCCCTTCAATTTCCATCCACCACGCTTGAACCAATCAGACGGTTAGTACTGTTTCCCACGGGTTCTCATGTTTGGCTGGTTCCTATTAGAGTGCACAATATGTAACACAACATGTTTGGCCGGTTCCTGTTTCCCACGCGAATCGCTGAATGATCGCGTTTTAAATACGCGATCAGCACACAATATGATGTAATACAATCTGACACAGAACATTATACATCAAATCTGATATTGAAATGACGAGCGTGCCCTCAACTTTCCATCTGTTTGTGACTAACGGGGTTAGCGAACCACTCTACCACGTGTCGTTTGATCGTCGCTCGCAAAAAAATGGATGGGCATATGAGGGATTGGACGTTTTTGTGGAGTTTATAATGGAGTGCATATATATATATATATTATACATACAATATATGCAATTCTGAAAATGAATTTCTTCCATTATTTTTTATAGAACAGAGTGAAAATAATTAATAAGTACATATGATGATAATTATAAAATGATAACTAATCATTTTTTAAAGTAAATTTTAGTATGCAGTTTTGGGTTCTTTAAAAAAACATATTTAATTTATGGAGCATTGGGATGGAAATTGGTACACTTCGCCACCAAATTTTATCCTGACACCGGATTAGTCGGCAACGGCCGGAGCACCGGTGGGGAAAAAACTCGTAGACAAAAAAAAACTTTTGGTGACGAAGTGTTAGAGTGAGGCCCATAAGCCCATAAAACAAATACTTCAGGAACAATGTCACCGACACAAGCAGAAGCGAGACGGTTCAAACTTCCCTTGATTCCCTTAACGGAGATAAAGAAAAAATTCTTAGCCCCCGTGTTGTCGGCACGGTTACCATTCAATTGTATTATGTGACTATGTCAATTTATTTATAGAGATCGTCGAATATTGAAAGGAAGAAGATTCGGTTTCGTGATATATGATAGTTAAATAATAATTTGAAATGTTTTAGTACTAAGTTTCAATTAGTTGCTCCCTTTTTTAGTGAATAACTTCTTTTTTCGAACATTTAATGAGGAATTTTACTAGCTTCTTTGAGAAGCAGAAAAAGTATATATGTACTGCTCAAATGTGAGTCATACCATTGTGGATGCTCTTACATCTTTGAAAAGATAGAAACTAGAACAATTTAGTTTTACGTGGAAATTTAGTGAGATGCTAAAGATCTCGCACATCGCAACGATATCAATGTAAATAGTTATGCAATACTTTAATTTTACTAATTTTGCATTTTGAAATCAGCTTCATAGTCTTTATCTATTGGAACGACTTTATAATCTTTTAGTGAGTTATATCTATATGATAGTAAAAGAATTCTCTTTTGTACTTCCATTAATTAAATATTGAAAACACTCATAAAAGAAGATAAAACAAACAATAGAGAGAAAATAAAAAACACTCCTTACAAAGAAGAAAGAATTATACCGAACATAGATTTTATCGATAACCAAATACATGTTTAGCTGTATTCCCTATTATTTTAATTCCTACGTTTTTCTTGTCACTTCAATTAATCTTTTCCTTCAACAAAATATATTATAAAATTTTGATTTTTCTTTTATATTTATGGGTAAACATTACAAAGTTTTTTGATAGTAGAATAACTGCAGTCGCGAGAGCTGCTCATCTTTCATCTGCGAACTTGATCTCGTTCGTTAACAATATCGCATCGTAAGTTTGAACATCCCCGACATGGTTCTTTGGGTTTCCTTCCAAGGAAGAGGGCATCTCGCCAAAGAGGCAAAGTGAAGGCCTTTCCCAAGGATGATTCTACAAAACCATGCACATTGACTGCTTTCATGGGCTACAAAGCTGGGATGACTCACATTGTCGGAGATGTTGAGAAACCAAGGTCAAAACCCCACAAGAAAGAAGCATGCAAAGCAATTACTATCACAGAGACTCCATCATTGATTGTTGTTGAAGTTGTAGATTATGTGAGAACATCTGCTGGTCTTCATTCATTGAACACTGTATGGGCTCAGCACTTGAGTGAGGAGGTAAAGAGGTGGTTCTATAAGAATTGGGCCAAAACCAAGAAAAAAGTTTTATGAAGTATGCAAAGAGATGCGAATCTGAAGATGGGAAAAAGAATATTGAGTCTCAATTCAATAAAATGAAGAAGTATTGCACTGTCATCCGTGTGTTTTGCATAATATATGTCGCTTTATCTATCCATAACATCGCATATCGAAGTAAAGAAAATTCAATGGTACGATATGTGCCGTTATCACGATATATGACGTTTTTTTACAGTTGCAAGTCCAAAACGACATCGATTTGGACTTCTGCTGCAAAAAAAAAAAAAATAAATAAAACAAGACTGAATCTTTGAAACAGACCCACCCGAAGCCTAACAGCTTCGAAGTCCACTGCCCACCTATTCCCAAAACGACGTCGTTTTGGAGTGCTGCAAAAATAAAAATAAAACAAGGCTGACTCTTTGAAACAGACCCGCCTATTCCCATTAGTATTATGTATAAAGTGTACTCAACTAAACTTTATCATAATCTATTTGTACTTAGGTTACTTAGTAAAACTCGTGATTTTTTTAGTATTTTTGATATTGTGGCACGATTAATCATACTAAATAATTTTTTAGGAACTTTGAGGCTATCAAGAACTCATATGGTAGTGGAAGAAACATATAAAAACCTCAAGAACTGTCCAAGAACATCAAACCATTAAATCCCAAGGCAAAATCGAAATCACAAGTTTACCTTCGGTTTGTTCGAATCGGTTTGAAGAACGCTTCAGATCTTCAACTCTAGCCATGTCCACACGGATAGGATGATCCCTTGAGGATCCTACACTCTTATACTTTACTAGAATAGAAGAGAGCGCAAGAGAGAGGAAGAGGGGGATGGTGAGGAGGTTCGGTTGAAACTCATGGAGGAGGGAGAGAGAGAAGCCAACTTCAACTTGTGTGATATTTTGTTGTTGTCTTGGTTTATGTAATGTTGAATTGATGTGTGTTGGGTTAAAAGAAGATGATGATGGTCATTGGGTGGCCACCTTTAATCACACTTACCCAACATGGATTAGGTTAGTGTGTATCTAGTCATCATCCACTTAACCAAAGTTAGTGGAGAAAGGGACCCACCCTTTGCTCCACTATTGGGCCTTGGTTGGGCCGGCCACTAGGGCCTCGTGGCACGAAGCCCAATGCTTCGGCCATGAGATCCCGTACCGCGTCCAACTTACCCCGAACTTATCGTACAAAGTCCGACGCGACATCGAAGAAAGATTTAGTCTTTCTCGATTCGCGTGTCACATTCAATTACACATCTCCATGCCTCAAAACGTCTAGTTTTGCGCATGCCTCTCTCTCGAGTATCGCCGACATTTCTTTGTCTTTCATAATCCATATCCTTTGTGTGTGACCCTTTAGGCTCATGCCGACGTCGGCGGATCGGCGTAAAATTCCATTTTACCTGATCCATCATAACTGGCCTCTAGTAAGACGTTATGATTACCCGACGTGCACGATGATCGATGATTCGATTCAACCTCATGTAGTACATGTCGCTATCCCTTTATCACCCGGTATCTAGATTGATCATAAGGCATAAAGACGTCACCCTTACTTAATCAATCTCTATTTCTCGATCTGTGAGATTACTGAATACTGATACCCCGTATCGTTGGCATGGCCATGCTCTCTCTTTAGTTAATCTCTATCGATGGCCTAAATTGATACATATCTCATACCGTAGTATGAGGGATAAATCCCTTATCCGCCTTTCGTATCACTCCTACAATCCGTACTCGTGCCAATCTTGTCTGTTATGGTAGTCTTGTTACGGACAACGTTAGGAGCAAGTCAAACGCGGTTCTTTACTGTATAGCGATCACAAATACTCCTTGGTCTAAGGATACTCCGACAAGCTACCACAATTGAATGTGTTCATGACTGTATCTATGCAACATCATTCAGTGCGGGTCGTCCAATATCACTCACCCGAGTGATATCTATTATCTGATTCCGGGAACCCTCCCAATGGTAAATAGAACTATACCATACAGAATCATCCTCATACTTGGTCGCTCCATCGAAGAATATTCCCTTACTCGAACGATATTTTCCCGGTCTTCCTATAAACAAGTGTATACAATTATGCTTTTAGCAAATTACTATAAATGAAAACTAGAAGAAGTTCAAAGAATTTTTAACAATGACAACTCACTTTTAGAAGTAATTTGAAGGCAGAGGTCAAGAATAGTTAGGTAACTTCGTTCTGATGAGTGAGACCCACCAAGAACCAAAATCAAATATAGAATTTGAAAATCAAACTAGAAAATAATGCAGTGCATAAGATATAGCTGAATGAAAGGAAAATTGTATTTGAAAAATGACAATATGCGAAACAGTTTCCTAAGAAAATATCACGAGTGCATATTCATCTTGAATTGATGCTGGATCCAAGTTTTCTGGGATACAATCTTGGAGGGAAGTCTGTTCCTCAGTCGTCATTTTCTTTATTCTCCACTTATGTTGATGCTCAAATTGCTCCCTCTCCGCATGGACTACTTTTACAGCATAAGCAACACCACTGATCAGTTGTCTTTCAAAAGTCGTTCTCTTAGTATATTCACCAAAAGTTTTCTACAGAAAAAGAGAGAAGTTCAGTTCAACTTAATTTTGCAAAGTACATCAAAATACAGTTAAATTTGTTTGCTCATACCGCTGATTTTGATTTTTGTAAGATAGACAATTATAAGATGATGCATAGGACTTGGAGCATGTGAGATAAAATCAATCACTAACCCCACTAATCCTCAAATTTTGCACAAAGAAAAGTTAAGGCAATTGCTGCTGAACGGAGGGAACAATTCGAGTTCTACAGTAATACCTGATCAATGGCAAAAGACTATTTTCCATGGTGAAATGTGGAGACGAGAATAGCCAAGGCATGAACATGGTTCAAGCTTACATTAAACTGATCCTGTAACATCCGGGCTCGCTCATTACACATGCTAGCGAGTGTTTCTTTCCTTGTCAGGTTATGTTTCCAATAGAAGTGAATAAAGAACCACACTGACACAATAATCCCAACTATCACAAATAATATGAGAACTTTCATCCTCCAATTTCCACCACCATTATGAGGACTTCGATGTTGTGCTTCTGTTGCAGGAGCTGATGCTTCTGTTGTACATGTTGGAGATCCCGCGTTGGTAGAGCCCACTTTGGCTAGCCAAAAGTGTGGTTAGTTGCTTTCTCTTCTTATGACATCCTACGTTGGTTAGGAATGAAATATTTTTGTTGTTTATATTGTTTTGCCTTCTTTTGCCTATCAGTGGTGTGTGAGCCTTTTAGGGGCAACCTGAGGCTTAGGTTGAACCCACACGTGCACCACCACCGTCTGTCCGCCTGGCTCGACACGCACCGGACCGTGCCGGGTCGGGGTTTAGGTCAAAGCACCTTCGATGTTAGCTGGCAAATACTTTTTGGGCAAAAAATCTTATATTTTGAAAAAATGTTTTAAACAAAAAGAAAATATTTTATTTAATCTGTCAATTTTGGAAATTGAATTTTCATTCTTGGATTTAATTATCCAACGGTTTGATAATTCATTCGCTGAATTAATTATTCAACAGAATGAAATTATCTAAATTCTCAAATTTATTTCTTACATTTTATTAATAGCAGCTCCTCAGTTGCCTTTTTAGAACTACTTGCATCATTACTCTGTCCTGAAATGTCTTAACAAAACATTATTTCCCTCATGCACGTCCAGATTTCGGCGAGTACACTATGCGAGTAGATATCGGTTCTCGATCTCTCCTCGACCAGTTCCCTTCATCTTTATGGACTTTGTTCATGAGACTTCTCGTACCTTTTGTTCCACCTCTCCCTCCGCGAGTGGCCGATGTTGCGGAGTTCTGTGCAAAACCTCGGGAGTTACCGGTTTTGGATCACCACCCCCATCCACCAGAAATTTAGCTTTCAGATCAGTGGCGACACAGAAAGAGATTCCTATGCTTTCTCCTCCTTTTCAGATCAAATTCAATCAACGGTTCGGTCCACACAATGATTCAGATTCACTAACAGTTGAGCTAGCGTTACAATCTCACCGTCCTTCGCGTTGATTTGCATCTCTACCTACTCTACAATCGGGTATTATAATTTACATTGATCACCAGACTAAACGTTTGATGAGAGTCTCAACTAGGACGTCGATGAAACCCATCCGCGACCAAATAAGCTTTATAACAATCAATAGCACCATATGGTTTATGTTTTATTCAGAACATCAACTAGGACGTCGATGAAACCCATCCGCGACCAAATAAGCTTTATAACAATCAATAACATCATATGGTTTATGTTTTATTCAGAACACCCCCTAACATTCTATAAGATTTTGATAAGAAGAAGTTGAAACTTGTGTTCAAGTGTTGTTGTTTTAAAGAGCACTAAATTCCCTCTGCATTTTCATATGCCACTAAGGATGTTTCAAGGTTTGGGTGATGTTCCACGTCACCAGAGGTAAAGAAACAATAACTAACAAATAGAGCTTTTGAATTGGTTTAGATATGTTGCCTGAACGAACAATGGTTCCAGTGCGTGCATGGTTGAGACGTGCTTAAGGATTGAGAATAGGTCGAGGAAGTACCAGATTAGATGAGCGAGACACGATGTTTGTCGCCGAAAGATGGTCGGATGATGTGGTCATGGGGGATGTAAGCTTAGGTAGAGAATATAAGTTCGATTGGAGGGGTGAATTCTCTGTTATAGATATGCACCAGAATACACATTGTAACGACGTATTCTGGTGCATACGCCGTTAGTCTACCTCATTTGTAACGGCGTATTTTGGTAGATACGCCGTTACAAATTCTTCCCATTATGTTACCGTTAGGTCGTAAAGTTCTCGTTAGGTCGTAAAGTTATTGTTACTTCGTAACGGCGTATGTAGGTAAATACGCCATTACAAAATCAGTGTATAAATATTCACAGAACCTTCTATCATTCTTCCCACATTTTTCTCCCAATTCTCCCAAACATTATTGTTCCCGACAAGGGCATTTCCATAATATCATTTCCATTTTTCGAAAAGTCTATCATAATATCATTTCCATTATTAGTAATAATGCATCATGTAATGTATTTTATTAATTGTGATTTATGTTAAATAATGCATGTAGATTATTATTTTTGTTGTTATAATAATAATAATAATAATATATGTTAATTGTTGGTATAGTTGATATATATATAGTGAAATAATGTTGATTATTAACCGTAGTTATTTGTATAATATAGAATGGATCGTGGGTGGATAACATCCTGTAAGATGAGTGAGGAGTGAATGAACGAATTAAGCGGTTTCGTTAAATTTGCGAGACAGAACGCGCAAACAGATGGCGTAAGACGTTTTAAGTGTCCGTGCACTCGATGTTATAATTATTCTTGGCACGATATGGACACCATTTGCGATCATGTATTGAAGAAAGGTTTCTCATACATCGTATAATGTGTGGATCCATCACGGCGAAGCTAGATGGCCTAGTTCGAGCCGGCCTAGTTCAAGTCGAAATATAGATATGAGTTTCCCGTCAAGTTTGCATAATCCCCCTTGTTCGACGTCGGCGCACACTCCAGAGTGCGTCGATCCGGTGCATCAGTTCGTGAATGATGTAGATCCATCTAGAGATGTAAGGATTCACGAAAATAAAGGCGAGACCGAGAACAACGAGGACGAGGACCTGCAATAGGAGATAAGTTCGGTGACCGAAGTCGAGGCCGGACTCGCTAAAGCGAAGATGACGGCGTACAACTGGTTGGTGACGGAGTCACAACAGCCGTTGTACAAAACCACAAGCGTCATCACTAGTGAGGATACTTCATTGGAAGCGATGTTAAGGATGTTGTGTATCAAACAGAGCACCAGGATGTCAGACTTGACTTTTACTCAGGTCGCGAAAGAGCAATGCCATACGTTAAACAACCTAATTCGTTTCCATCTAGCTACGCAGCTGTGAAACAGATAATGAAGGCCATCGAAATGCTACACGTGAAATACGACGCATGTTTATACGGATGCACTTTGTATTACAAAGAGATCTCCGCTCTGGATAAATTTGGAGTTTGCAAAGAACCACGATTTACTATGGAAGGAAAAAAATTAGTTCCGAAGAAGACGTTGTGGTACTTCCCATTGACTCCTCGACTTCAACAGTTATATCTTGCAGAAGAGACGGCTGAGTAGATGCGATGACACGGTGAGCGGGAGAAGGAGGACGATGACGTATTAGTACATCCATCGGACGGTGCTGATTGGATTCAGTTTGACAAGAAATATCCTCAATTTTCAGAAGAAATCCAAAACGTGCGGCTGCCTTGTCATCCGACGGGTTTTCTCCATATGAGTCTAATGCTCCGAGCTACAGTTTGTGGCATGTAGTTGCTGTACCGTTGAATTTTCCGCCCTCGATGGCTTTGCGAAATGAGTATAACATCCTCACCATGTTGGTATCAGGTCCAAAATCACCTGGGAAATGTTTGAATAACTTTATGCATCCATTAATTGATGAGTTGAAACATTTGTGGATGCACGGAGTTGTCACGTGGGATGCTTCAGAAAAACAGCTGTTCATAATGCGGACTACTGTGATGTGGACAATCAGTGACTTTTCGGGTATGAAATGTTGGGTGGAATGACCACTAAAGGCTATATGGCATGTCCTATATGTTTGGACAACCTCGATTCTTCATGCAGTAACTCAAGAATATCTTACCAAGGTGCGCGTAGGTGGTTACTTCCGAAGCACCCACTGCAGTTTGTTCCGGAGGCATTTAAAGGGTAGAACCAGACCCATACAAGGCCTAAGCGGTATTCAGGGACTGCCATACTGAAGGCCATTAGGCGTCATACTTACCTCGAGCCTAGTCTACACCCGAAGCACAATAAACGGACAGGTTTAGCTATCTGTTGGTCTCATGAAAGCATTTTCTGGCAGCTGCCCTATTGGAAAATTCATAGAGTGAGACATGCGTTGGATTTAATGCATATAGAGAAGAATGTGTGCGACAACGTCATAGGTACAGTTCTCGGACTAGCGGGGAAGACTAAAGATGACGAGAAAGCGAGGAGAACGTACGAGGAACATAATGTGCGCCAATACCAATGGGTGGGCTGTGACGGGAAGCTCCATGATGCGCCTTATGGGGTCAAGGGTGTAGACTGGAAGACCGTACTTGAGCATATCCGAGCAGTGAAGTTCCCCTCCGGATATGCGGGAAGTTTAAAGATCAAAGTCAATCTTGATGAGAAAAAGTTTCTCGGACTTAAGACCCACGATTGTCATGTGCTTATCCAACGCATCTTCCCCCTTTTCATTCGGAAGTACGTTCCGACTCATGTGGCGGAAGCATTAGCAGACCTCGGCAGGGTGTTCCAGGTGTTTTTCACGAGGGAGCCGACGAAGAAGGCACTAAAAAATTGCACGAGGATATGGTGGTTTTAGTTTGTAAGTCGGAAACTATTTTCCCTCCATCATTCTGTACCATTATGGTTCACCTGCTACTGCACCTACCGGATCAAGTTATGCGGACCGGCCAGTAAGGATCGACCTGAGATACTTACACCAAAATCAACGAGGATGAATATAAAATGGAAGGGCATGAAGATTATGATTCGGCCAGCTCCGATAGTTAGGAAAATATTTGTTTATCTTTTTAATTGACTATCAATAAATTATTTCTTAGACATTATTTACTATATATTATTTGATCATTTCATCATTTTTCGGAATTAAATAAATCAATTACTCGGTTTTGGAAAAAACAAGGTTTAAGAGAAAAAACCAGAAAAACCAGAATTTGCCAAAAAATTTATGTGTCAAGATTAGTAACGGCGTATTTTACATATTACGCCGTCACAAATTTGGTAACGACGTATTGTATAGTGTATGTCGTTACAAATTTAGTAACGGCGTATTCTGTCCAATACGCCGTTAGTAATGTTCAACAATCTTGACCCTCAGAAAAGTCAAGATTGTTGACTTTCACGCTTGACTTCAGTATTATTTTCTCGTTTCATATACTAAATGAAAACCCAATTGACAATAATCATTGTACACTACCTAAAAATCATATATGTTAATCAAAATTGAAAATCACGTAACAATTTCATGGCGGAAACATATGTAACGGAGGTTTGATCGTTACTTACGGATGTGTTTACGGGTGATCAGTTTAGATCGAGATTTATATATGTTTGGAATTTACTAGAAATTTGGCATATGAGCGACAACACTATTACGCTTCAATCCGTACTGTTGGATTAAAACACGATTTTCAACACTAATCACTTTTGGTGAAAGCGAGAGTTTAGTGTTTAGGATGGTAAACCTTAAACTATACCCTAAACGCTAACTTTATCGAACGTTCAATTCAATTTAATGTTTTTATAATAATCCAAACCGTTCAACATGTTAAAAATGACATTGACGTGGTATAGTCCAAATTTCAAAAAAATCAAACCACGGGAACACTCCTGATCAATAACGATCGGTTCGAACCGAATAAAATATTAATTTAGGGTTTAGGATTGTAACGTCGTATATGCCCCATACACCGTTACTAAATGCGCGCGAATTGAAATTTTGGCCAAAAATTTTAATTTTGCGCCAAAATTTTCAATAGCCGCTCGAAAATTGGTTATAACGGCGTATTGGTCGGATACGCCATTACAAAATTGGTTGTAACGACGTATTGGTGGGATACGTCGTTACAATGTTTTTTTCCATTGTCAAACGGTCATTTTTTTTGCTCGTTGCATTTTTTACCGTTGCGGTTGTAACAGCGTATTATGGGGACATACGCCGTTACTAAATTTGTAACAAAGTATTTCCCTATAATATGCCGTTACAAATTTGCAGTATTAAAGGGTGAAACCCTTCTCTTCTTCCTCACGCTCTGCCTCTCTACCTTTCTGCCTCCGGCCAGCCAGCTCCATCGCCGTCGCCTCTTCCGGCCAGCCAGTTCAGGTAAGTCCTCGTCCTCCTTGCTCTCTCATTTTATTTGTTTAAAATAGTTAATTGAATTTTTTCATTGAAATTGTTAGTTTGAATGTATTAGATTGAATATTTGTTAGATTTGAAATTGTTAGATTGAATATGTTCATATGAAATTGTTAGATATTTGTTAGGTTGAATTTGTTAACATGAAATTGTTAGATTTAATTTGTTTGAAATTGTTAATATTTGGTTAGATTATATTGAATATGTTAGTTCAATTTAAATTTGTTAGATTGAATATGTTCATATGAAAATGTTAGATATTTGTTAGGTTGAATATGTTAATATGAAATTGTAGGATTGAATTTGTTAGATATATTGAATATGTTAGTTGTTAATTCAAGTTGAATATGTTAGTTGTTAATTGAAATTTGAATATGTTAGATTGAATATGTTTGAAATTGTTAGATTATATTGAACATGTTAGATTATATTGAATATGTTAGATTGAATATGTTTGAAATTGTTAGATTATATTGAATATATTAGATTGCATGTGTTTGAAATTGTTAGATTATATTGAATATGTTAGTTTTTAATTGAAGTTGAATACCCCTAAGTGGCATTTTCGGTATTTTACATAAATACCCCAACATAAATACCCCAATAGGGGTATTTTTCGTATTTTGTAAGGAGCCTTTTTGGTATTTTGTAAGAAAATGCCTCATTTTCGGTATTTTACAACAAATACCCCTTAAGGGGTATTTTCGGAATTTAAATTTATTTTTTTGACGATAAATAAATTTGAAATCGTCTTTAGATATAATGGCCTCCTCGTCAAGCGATTCGAACTAAAAGGCGAAGAAGCCTCATGCTCGGGCACCGAGACATGAGTTAATGGACCCCAAGTTTTTCTTAGCTTACGAGTAATTGGCGCTCGACACACCGCCGCGGGTTGGAGGGGAGTCACCTGATCATAGGGATTGCTACACTCACTTACCTCCACAGTCGACCCCTGATTTCGGTTGGGGCTACAAAGTTGTGCCTCCTGGTTTCACGTGTTGCGAACCCTCAAATGTCGGAGCATCCTCTACCCAGTCTCCGCCATTGAACCAGTACGGTTTTGTTCCCCTCGAGTGGGACGAAACGTCGGCTAAAGAGATGTATTTCGACTTCAAGCTGCAGCCGAATTGCTTGAATATCAAGAGATGGAAGGACATGAAGGACGTCGATCCAAAACAAGACATGTGCCTCGACTTCGAAGAAGAGGCAATATCCAAGAACGGAGGACCTGTAGGATTGTTTTGGGACGCGGAGTTACAACGTTCGTGTAGTATTTTTCCGCCCGGAATCAAGGAGGCCTAGAATATTCTCAAGATTAAACACATGGTAGGTAAGTTTGCTCGCGAGTGCGACGCTTCCTACCAGCTGTTCTGCGATCTTCCTATGTTCGAGTACCGTAAATTTTGGAGGAAATTCGGGTAATTTCAAAACTTTCTAAATTTACCGCCCGAATTTAATTTTTGGATATTTACATTGCAATTTTTTTATGCCATCGCTACTATGAATTGCCTACAGATTCAGATCTCCTGAAGAAGTGGATTTGCGAGACGGCGTGGTCGGTTTATAAAGAGCGGAAATCAAATATGAAGGCATGGTACAAATTGTACGTCTCGCCTGATTATTAGGATCGCAATGGAATTCCCAACATATTTAGAGGGAAAAAAGCACAATGGCGGTGTCTCGTCAAACACTTTGACGAGAAAGAGGTATTTTCTTACTTTCATACGCCGTTTCTAGTCCTTTATATAATTCTAATTCTGTGGTCGTTTCAACTAACTTCATTTCAATTTGCAGGGTGTAGGTGGTCTTGGAGAACATATGAGGGAAATTCGCTTGAGCGACAACAAGATCAACCACCGTTCTGGCCGGAAATCATATCGGACTCTTTGGACAGAGAGAGAAGACAAAGGCAAGACAAAGATCTCCACGAAGATTGAGACTTGGCTTTTTGTTAACCGGGAACCGGGACAGGATGCTACTGAGGCAGAAGTGTTACAGGAGGAGGACAACAAGCCGAAACGCGTAAATTCTTTTATAGGTTATATTAAAAATTAATATTTTATTCTTTTATTCTACTTTATTATTTTTTTCATTAATTTGGTGTTTTATTTTGTTACAGATATACCTTAAGAGGGCGTTGCTGGACTGGAGGTGGGATCCGGCCAATACGGACCAGCACGAAAACTTAGAAAGGATGATTGAAGCGGAGGAGAATGAGGTGATGATGCTAGCGAATCAGCATTGTCACGACCTGAAGCCTGCCGCGGGACAATTAGATTCCCAATTCCCCCGATGATGCAAAATCCGGGGATTTGGAGATGGTTACGAGGTACCAGTCATGCTTAGAAAACGTGGGCAATCCTCCAGCGGTGTGTCTCAAGAGCAGTTCGAAGAGGTCCAGACTCAGCTCAGCCTGGCGACGGAGCAGATTGCTGTGCAAAATGAGAGGTTCGCCGCTCAAGAAAGAAACAACGAAGAAACTTTCAATGGATGTACGAGCATATGCGAGCAGCCAATCCTTCTATGGCCCCTTATGACCTGAACATGTTTACCAACTTTGGTCCTCCACCTCCACCGTCGTAGTTTAGTTGATGTAACTTTTATTTAAACAATTTTAATTTTAATTAATTTGAATTTGAATTTCAAAATTAAATTAATTATGCAAAAAATAAAAACTGAATAAAAATTATATATTAAATATTTAATATATAATTTTTATTCGGTTTTTATTTTTTTAATAAAATAATATTTGTAACGGCGTATTCTATTGAATACGCCGTTACAAATTTGACGGTGCAATGGACAACTTACGCCGTTAGTACACTAACAATGTACGTCGTTACAAAGTTGACGGTGTCAACCCGTATAAACGGCACCGTCATCTTTGTAACGGCGTATGTGGTGATATATACGCCGTTACAAAGTTAACGGCGTTTACCACCGTTACGCCGTTAACGAACTGCCTGAAACGACGTTGTCTACCACCTGATGGTGTAACAGCGTCATTTGTACGCCGTTACAAAGTCTAACGACGCCATTGTAACGGTGTATCGACTAACGGTTGTTTGTACGCCGTTACACTTTGTAACGACGTATTTTTGGTCTGTAACGGCGTAATTTCATACGCCGTTACTAAAGAAAAATATGGCAGTGATTGGTAGTAGGGATGAAAATATAAGTTTGAGAGGAGAAGTATAATGTGTACTGCCATGTCGATGATCACTGAGAAAAGAAAAGGCATTGCATTCACCATCATTGTTGGTAAAAATAGTTTTAATTATAGTATAAAAATGTTTTAACTACCTAAAATCACCTAAAATGATTTAATTATAGAAAATAAGAAAAGATCTAAAATCAGCTATCTAATTATAAACCAAATCAGATACTAATTATAACGAAATCAAATATTTACATAAATAAGTAATATTCTCGAAAAAAATGTTTTAACTAGAGTTCTGAATTTGATAAATTCTGCTTAGACTGTTTAATTATAGAAAATAAGAAAATATCTAAAATCAGCTATCTAATTATAAACCAAATCAGATACTAATTATAACGAAATCAAATATTTACATAAATAAGTAATATTCTCGAAAAAAATGTTTTAACTGGAGTTCTGAATTTGATAAATTCTGCTTAGACTGTCTAATATTCTCTTCAGATGATAAAGCCAAATATACATATGGTGAATTGATCTACAAAACACAATAATAACACAAGTCATCATATGAAACAATAGGAGATGTCCAAATATTACTATAAATAAGTTACGATGAAAAAGTAAAATAAAATAGTGGTTTGATGAAGTGAGAGTGAGCTTATGACTCTTGTTTATTTGACAAGAAGTAAAAGTCGGTTGCAGGTGATTTGGAGAACCTAATTTCAATTTCTTCCAGATGAGATGAAAAATTGATAAAGGTGCCCAAATTTATGATATCAGATGGCTGAAGAATCAAGGTGAAGATGATGAACAAAAGGAAGGATGCATGGTCATGCATAAACACCATTAATACACACACAAGCCCTTAAGTAGTGTCTGCCCCGTGTGTAAGCCCTCATCAAGGTCCCGAGTGACGCGGTGAGAAGCTCCACTATCTACTATCCATTTTGGTTTGGTAGAGGCGGTGTTGAGATTACGAGCTTGTGGATGCGAAGGTTGCACAACTGGGAAGCGAGCCGAGAAGGGTGGTTAAGGTACAAGATGTTGATTACAAAATGTCGGACAATGAGACAATATATGTCCTTGTGTCTTGCACCATTGGAATCACCCTTTAAAGGACTCACTACTAGGTGGTGCCCATTTGGAAGGACGGGAATGTATAGATGGAGATGGATGGGTCCATGACGTAGGTGCTGAAGAAGAAGACCAAGGACGATGAAATCCCAAATAGCTCTTTCTAACTTAAGACATAGCTCATGATAAATTAGTTTCTCATGAAGCTCATTAAAAGAAATTGGTGTGTCCCGAGCATTGAGTCTCTGTAACACAAAATCAGTTAAGTCATTAGGCCTCCAATGGAGAGCCAGTAGATGTAAGTATATATGCGGTGCCTTTGACTAAGTGTATGAACTCAAAGATCGAAAGAGCTTCTTTGGTGGAACTTGGCTATCAATTGCTTGATGTTTCCACGAGAGAGATGCACGCAAGTATATTTGAAAAAAATTCCCGTTTAAGCTGGTGTTTTAAATCACATTTTCTCCATAGAGAAGTTGTCGATTGTTAAGCTGGTGTTTTAAATCACATTTTCTCCATAGAGAAGTTGTCGATTGTTGGATACTTATTAGCCTCGGTTCCGTCCAGAGACGAACATTGTGATAAGAGGCTAGTCTTCTTTGATCATTATATAACAAGTTGGTAAATTTATTTGATATTTATCAGTGGTTCACGGGGTTTCCTGTTTATTCAAATGTTCCAACTCTGTTGCAGTTTTATGGTTTTCTACAATTCTCTGAACTAGCATATAAAGCTGGAATCAAACATTTAGAAGATTTCACATAATATTACAATACACAAATTTCTGTTGTAACCATTACAATCTCCATCTAGAAGGGCATTTTGATTTTAATCTTATTTTGTACATTAAAGATGCAGCTATTATCAGTACATTGCAACCCTTATACCTTACAGATGAGCAATAGTACATGTTGACCTAAACGTAGAACATAAGCTTCCATGAAGTGACTTAAGCAACAACCGGGTATGATGCACAAGTTGCAACACCTGCAACACGAATATTCACATCAGCATACATGAAGAAATCGAAGCTTGGGTCAAGCAAGTGTATTGGTTTTGAAATGCCAGTTAGCAAGTGAACTCACCACACATGTTCTTCCCCATTTCCATCTTGAAGTAGCCATTGTCACCCCAGCTTGCTCCCCAGGAATTCTTAATGAGCCAATACGGTACACCATTTTCAACTCCATATCCAACAGCAAGAACAGCATGGTTCACATCCTGCAATGTATGATTAGAGGATGTTAGAGTATAATTTATGCAAAGGCTTAGAGAGTAAAGGTGCCCGTGTGCACTTATAAGGGTCGGATTGTTCTAAGGACTAAAACCCAAATGAAGTCACAACTCACCATGGGTGTGCTCCCGCATGTCTCACTTGTGTAAACTCCGTTCTTGTATAATCTAAAATCACTCACAACCTGGAACGCCACACTCACTGGGCGGACAAAGGCAACTGCATGTTGCAACTCATCTTCTGCTCCCTGTGTTGCAGTACAGATGTTAGAAAACCTAGAATAACATCTAAGAGAATTTTCTAGACGTATAGAGGAAGAACATGAAAACTTTAATTTTGTACAGAGAATGGAAATGACTGTTTCTTCTCAACATTTTGGTCAGACAGCTCCATTTACATGTCAAATAAGCATGGTTATATTTATCAAATACAGTTGATTTGGTAAATGGCATCCTGTCATTACAACATGCCCTCTTCAAATCCCCATTAACACTCTTTTTCCATTTTGCCTAACAGAATAAATGCACACCATGAAACTCAAGGCAAAATTGCTCATTTAATATACTTCTTACCTGGGTTATGTTGACAGAGTCAACTACTTGGACTCCAACATTTTCAGATGAAAATTTGCAAGCACCATCCTTGCCTTTGTAAGGATATGCTTTCTCAGTGTCGAGACCACCATTGTATTTGATGTATTCAAAGGCCTGGGAAGGCAACCCACCACTGCAACCGAAGTTATTAAATGCCCCAGCACAATCCACAAGCTGCTGTTCGGACAAAGAGATTCCTTTCCCAAATGCCTGATGGTAAGCTGCTTCAAGAGCTCCAGTGGTGCTGTAATAGGATAGCAGCACAAAGTTACCATCAGTAGTGATTGAAATAATATATTGGGTTATATCAGCAGGTTGAATTTAACTTCACTCAAGTTAACCTGAATGTCCAGCATGAACCACAATGCCCTTGATCCTTTACAGGGCTGACAATGCCAATTTCTCTCCAATCTTTCTGTACATGTGGAAAAAGAGAATAGGTCAGGAGAAACATCCTTGGTTGAAACACATAAAGTATGGTTATCTAGTGAGCACAAAAATATCTGGCCCTGAATAGACAATCATCAGTACACGTGAAAGCCGCTGCACAGACATATGGATAGATCTCACAGTTTATCATTTCAGAAGTTCCTCCACATGTACAAATAGTTTTACCTCCTATGCTTAGGTGGGTGTTTAACTAGCACTAACACTATGACACAAGTTTATTGAGTCCCAAAAAAGGATCATTAATTGAGCAAAACAGAACAGCAAAAGTCAACTCCTACAGTTGGACAAGCATAGTACAACATAGTAAGACAGACAGATTGGTTGCAGAACTAAATGACCCAGTGCTTAAATTCAAGAGTTGAAGATTGGGTAAAAGCTAAATAATATTTCAGGGGAAGTTACCAAATCAGGAAGAGCAGCATCAGTTAGCTTGTGAGTGCCCTTCAATGTAGCAGAGCAGTTCTGTGCAGCACCCAATCTATTGCTCTGGAACTCTTCCCAGCTCCAGTCAGCAAACTCTGCACAAGTCAGATATAATCCTTCTATAAGCTAACGATGCCTGATTTCACTTAATCTCCTCTACTTCAAATGAGTTCCAAGACCAATTGACACAAACCCATCAACAACACAGTCATTGAATAACTTGCTATCATAAATTAAACCAATCATAAGCTAAAAAGCTACCAGCTACCAACCAGAAGCTTGTGAAAAAACAACCAAACCAAACCAAACAAGAACAGATGAGCAAAGTCAACTCTAACTAAAAATCAATAGAGGAGACAATAGCAGTAGTGCATACGGTTGATTGCAAGAGTATAAGGCAGGCCCTTCTTGTTGGTAGATCTGATCAGCTTCAGGTTCTCGGAGAAAACCTCGAACCGGAGCTTGATCTCCTCCACAGTCTCGTAACTCTTCCCATACCTGCACATCCAAATTCAATCCAAATCAACACAGGAACAAATTAAAGCAGTCGATTCATCATTGGAGCTATCAGACCTGTGAGCGAAGCGAGCGAAGGAGAGGGCCTTGCGAGAGTGGCCGAGGACGGAGACGAAGGAGGACTCGAGGTCGCGGAGGCGGTCGGAGACCAGGCGGATGGGGTTGGAGTCGTCGAAGGCGGATCCGGCGGCGGCGGAGGAGACGGCGGCGAGGAGGAGGAGGAGGAGGAGGGCGAGTGGTGGAGGAGAGGCCATTATTGAGCTGTGGTGGCAGGTGAGGATTGGGTCATATATTTATGGAAGAAGAAAGATTGTCTTTTGGGGAAATGCGACTGTCAATATTAAATTCCCTTTTCAGTTATCTTCTTCTTCTGCCACAGAACAGACACAGTGGTTGTGATTTGTGAATGATTTACTTGGACGTAAATTTCACCTCTGACGTCCGTCCCGTTAGAGTCAATGGCCTCTACCTAGGAGCTATTAACCCGCGTGTTATCTGAAAATGACTCTTTGTTCTTGTTCACAAATTACATGTTACAATCCAAGTGAGCCACGTAAATTAAAATTAGCCACTCAAAATTATCTTACACTTTGTAATTTAAAAGTATATAAGTTGGATACAAAACCACCCGGCCCATAACCCGCACATAACCAACTACGGATTTACGAGTAGATATGAATACAAGATCTCACAACCCGCAGCAAAATAGACGGTTCACAGATTCAGCAAGTGAAAACCGCTTTCAACCGGCCATTTTGCAAATTAAACTCTCTCGCAAATTTTTGCCAAAGATTATAACTATTATACATCATTATAGTTCTTGAAGACATGTAAATTTCGTTTTCTGATCTTAAACTTGAAGACAACGTTATATTACTGCAGAAAATGATTCATGGTTGAAGTTGAATACTTATATGATTGCTTTCTATTTTTTTTTTTTTTTTCATTTTCATAAACTTAATAGTTTTGTTAAATATTATGTATAAAATATTCTAGTATTGTATTTGAGGAAAAATTAACTTAAAATGTTATAATTTAGACTAATTTTGAGCTTTTAAATTTGACACGAATCCTGCGGTTATGCGGGTCAAAATCCGAACCACCTACAGACCCGCGCGGGTAAACTCTACTGCAACTCGCATCATTTCGGGTGGTTGGCAAGTCTTCTCTCTTGGTCCAAACCCTTGCGGTTGGATGAAAAATTACTCATTTGGGCGGTTGACCCGCCCATGAACACTCCTAGGTATAAGGGTCGCAAAAATGAACATGTGGCTAAATCAACTTGAGTAGTGATTTTTAAATACTTAAACTCGATCTTGAGTGATTCATATTGATTTATGCTTATAACTATCTCACATCTAACAATATAAATATAAGGGGTAATTTCACACAATTCACCAAAAAAATTGTATTCTCACATGGGTCACCGTTTTTTAATTTAATTTTTGAGGTCACCAAAACATGTTTTTGTCTCGTTCTGTTGATTTTTTATTTTTTAAGACTTATGAAATGACCAAAATACTCTCGCAATCAATAATTGAACATGCGGGTTATCTCAATTTATGGTTTGGTCGGCTTGAGAATCAATTTTTTTTCAAATCGGTTCGGTTCGCCTGATTTGAAGCTTGACCTCCTTGTTCTGTGTTGACTTCATCTCCGACGTCTTGCCGGTTCGAGCACTATTAGAGCAACATCAGAAGTCTTGAACGAGTCCAAGACACTCCGTTCACCTCTATTGAACCTAGTCGGAGCTGAAGATTACAAACCTTCAAACCAGACGAACCATACCGGTTTGACAGAATTTGATTCTCAAGCTAGTCAAACCGTTGGTTCAATTTGGTGACTTCACAAAGTAAATTGAAAAAGTAGTAACGTATGTGAAAATACAAACTTTTTTGGTAACATATGTAGAATTACCCAAAATATAAATATTTACGTTACTTTTGTTTTATTTGTTTTATGAAAACATACGTATCAAATGTAATCACGTGGGCTGTATGGAAGACCTTATTTAATAAATGATGAAATTTTCTTTTAAATAAAATAAAATAAGAGAGAAAAAGAATACAAAAGATTTTATGACCTTACAAACTGATTAACAGAGAGCTAGGAAACTTACAAAGTAATTTGGATATTTACTAATATTTGCTTGGCCAATTGGTTAAGTATTT
The DNA here is from genome assembly GCA_963920655.1 of Geranium rotundifolium. Classification (NCBI taxonomy): domain Eukaryota; kingdom Viridiplantae; phylum Streptophyta; class Magnoliopsida; order Geraniales; family Geraniaceae; genus Geranium; species Geranium rotundifolium. Next base: position 21,810,605 of record OY987322.1, read on the forward strand.
TATCCTGGTACCAAAGGTTTTGAGTTCGAGTTATGATGTGGTATCTCGTCTTTGTTATTTGGACAGATTTTAGGCAAGATGATAGCATTTCCAATTTTGAATTGTCCCAAATTGAAAATCATTAAAGTTGTTTGCTGCAATTAAGAGGCTCAAATTCTATAATTTAATTGGAAAGTTTGAATTTTATTGATAGAGATGGAAAAAGGAATAAGAAGAAGAAGAAGAAGAGGGGTGTTTGGCAATTCTCGAATTTGGGGATAAATGAGTGAAAGAGAGGCTTAAATAGCTACTTTTGAAAATTTAAGGGATAATGACACTTTGTTACACTTAACTATAGCGAAATGACACTTTAATACCCTAACTATTTTTATCTCTTTTTTGGTACCCTAACAAACTTTTTGTGACAAACTATGCTAAAATGACTAAAATACCCCTGATTTAAGAAATCAAAATAAAAGTAGTCCAATATGATTTATCAAACCATATTTAAAATGACTCAAATTTAATTTTACATTTTCGGGCATAATTGTATTTGCATCTTAAGTACAAATCAAATTAAATCAGAGATAAAAAATTGAACCAATTCAATTTATAGTTTCTTACACCAATGGTAGTTTAGGTATTTTAGACATTTTAGAGGTAGATTGTCACAAAAAATTGTTAGGGTACTAAAAAAGAGAAAAAAATAATTAGAGTATGAAAGTGTCATTTCGCAATAGTTAGGTGTATCAAAGTGTCATTATCTCAAAATTTAAATAATGACTAGGGGCATAATAATCTTTTCATGTACACACTAACTGAATTTTGGACAGAAATGAGTATGTGGTATTAACGGTAACAATTTTACAAATTCAAAGTATTTATAATGATAAAAAAAAGGTTCTAAAGGTGGTCAGGTGAAAAAAGTCAAATTTTGGGGTAGTCATGTGTCATTGATCCTATTTTGTATTCATAATGATTCATGTTATTGTTTTCTAATACTAGTATCAACACAATTGCAAGGTAATAACTGATTTTTCGAGTCAGCATTAAAACGTTTTCTTTAGACGATTGTCGGCATTGGAAAGCATATCCATGTATATAGATGTGCAACGTTCATCAGAAACATGCGGTAATTGAGAAAGAAACTCAAAAACCAATTGATTTACCTCCATAAAAAGTGATGCACTGACCCATATGTTAATCTGTGAATGAATGAAGACTAGTGCTATTATTCGTCGGAGTTCTCGACCTCCAAACTTATAAATGAAAATCTCCGGCGAGGTTGCTCGTTGGAGAACGACGATGGATGTTCACGGATAAACGAAGAAGGAGATGAAACTGGTCAAACCGGTCCAATTGTCCAGGCCAAATCCAATTCTAGTTTATTACCCGTTCGAGTCAAGTCAGGTTGAATTGATTTCGAATCAATTAAGAGGCATTTTTGTATTTTTTTTTGAAAGCAATAGGTTTTCCATCTAAATTTTAACGGTATTAGAATAAAGTGTAAAAACGCAGCTAATTGATTTGAGATTAAACTTTTTATTATACTTGTATAAAGTTTAAAATACTATAATATCAATAAATATAGGGATAATGACACTTTGTTACACCTAACTATAGCGAAATGACACTTTCATACCTTAACTATTTTAGTATTTTTTTAGTACCCTAACAATTTTTTTGTGACAACCTACCTCTAAAAGGCCTAAAATACCTAAACTACCCTTGATATAAAAAATCAAAAATTGATTTAATTCAATATTGTTTTATCTTTTGTTCAATTTGGTTTATATTTAAGATGCAATTACAATTATTCTCTCAAATCTAAAATTAAATTTGAACCATTTCAAATCCGGTTTGATAAATCAAATTGGACCAATTTTATTTTAATTTCTTAAATCAAGGGTATTTTAGTCATTTTAGCGTATGTTGTCACAAAAAATATGTCAGGGTACCAAAAAAGAGAAAAAATTAGTTAAGATATGAAAGTGTCATTTCGTTATAATTAGGTGTAACAAAGTGTCTTTATTTCATAAATACATCATCAGTGACTATGCAACAAGGTTCACGGAGTCAGCATACTCATATTTTTGTTGTTGAAGGCGATTATATGTAAGGAAAAAATGAAATATATGGTGGCTGCAAAATTTTCCTTACGACCATACAGATATTATTTTTGTGAATCTTTGTCAAGATATGATAAGTGATGTATGATTTGTCATGGCGGACTGTACCACCATAACCTGTATGTCTCCTTCACTCTTTTGTCTCATTGCTAACAGCATCAAATTAAAAAAAAAGTTATCTTTAATGCATATGACAAAATTATGAACATAATTATAATTTTTGCCATAGATTTTAATTCATAAATGACAACAACACAAATGAATATAATGAGAAAACGACGACAGTGGTTGCGGAAGCGGACAGTAAGGGTCTGTTAGTGCACCATGCTTCTAATCGTTTTTAATATGGTTCGTTTAATTTATACACTCAAATATTGTTTGGATCTAGCCTAGTTAATATTTATTTTGTTTTATTTAGTCCTTAAATATGTCATTATATTCCAATTTAGTTATGAAATTTCACATGTGAGTACATATTTCACAGGGAATAAATAATATGTACGAGGAGAGTTTATATAACATTAAATCTTAGACTTTATATGTTTCGAAAAAAGATCTAAGATTTAATAGATTAATTTTTTCAGTCGATAGTAAACTTTGATGTGTATACGAGATTCATTGTGGTGTAACGGATTGATGTGATTTCACTGCACAAGAATTTCAAAAGATACGACAAATCTAAACTTGGTACGTCGCTGTAATTTTCTTTACGTCATTGCACCACCTCGGTGGTCATCCATAAGAAATTACCATGCACTGCCATTTTTGTAACGGCATACAAATTGCCGTTATACCATACGCCGTTACAAAAGCGCCGTTACAAATTGTAACGGCGTACACAGTACGCCGCTACACCAACACGTCGTCGTTTGGCGAGCCGTTAACGACGTAACCGTCGATGACGCCATTAATTTTGTAACGGCGTATTATTTGAGAAAATAAGCCGTTACTAATTAGACGGTGCCGTTTAGACGACTTGACACCGTCAAATTAGTAACGGCGTATTATCTCAAATAATACGCCGTTACAAAGTATTAAAATAATATTTTTTAAACCCACTTTGTAACGGCGTACCCTATATAATACGCCGTTACAATATTTTATTTTTTGCATATTAAAATTAAAAATAAAATTCAAATTCAAATAAAAATTCAAATTCAAATTCAAAACCAAATCCAAATCCAAATCCAAATTACAATTGATGAAATAAAAATGACATGAATTAAACTACGAGGGTGGAGGACCGAAGTTGGAGAACATGTTCGGGTCGTAGGGGGGCAGAGAAGGATTGGCTATTCGCATCTGCTCGTACATCAATTGAAAGCTTTTTCGTTGAGCTTCCAAGTTTCTTTCTTGAGCTTCGAACCTCTCATCTTGCCGCGCAATATGCTCTGTCGCCTGGCTGAGCCTAGTTTGCATATCTTCGAACTCCTCTGCAGACACACTGCTGGAGGACTGACCACGTTTTCTAGGTCTGGCTTGTACCTGGTAATCATCTCCAAATCCCCGAATTTTGCGTCCTCGGGGGAATTGGGCATCTAATCGTCCCGCGGTAAGCTTGAGGTCGTGACAATGCTGATTCGCTAGCATCATCACTTTAGTCTCCTCCGCTTCAGTCATCCTTCTTAAGTTTCCGTGTTGGTCTGTATTGGCCGGGTCCTGCCTCCAATCCAGCAACGCCCTCTTAAGGTATATCTGTATGAAAATAAAATATGAAATTAATGAAAAATTAATAAAGTAGAAAAAAATAAAAAAATATATTAATATAACCTATAAAAAAAAAACTTACGCGTTTCGCCTTGTTGTCCTCCTCCTGTAACAGTTCCGCCTCAGAAGCATCCTGATCCGGTTCCCGATTAACCAAAAGCCAAGTCTCAATCTTGGCGGAGATATTTGTATTTCCCGACTCTTCTCTCTCCGTCCAAAGAGTCCGATATGATTTCCGGCCGGATCGATGGTTAATCTTGTTGCCGCTCAAGCGTATTTCACTCATATGTTGTCCAATACTACCTACACCCTAGACATTGAAATGATTACAGAATTAGAATTATAATTAGATAAATGTTTCATACAAAGTGTATGAAAGTAAGAAAATACCTCGTTCTCGTCAAAGTGTTTGACGAGCCACCGCCATTGTGCTTTTTTCCCTTTAAATATGTTGGGAATGTCATTGCGTTTCAGATAGTCATGCGAGACGTACAGTTTGTACAATGCCTTCATATTTGATTTCCGCTCTTTATAAGCGGCTCACGCCGTCTCGCGAATCCACTTTTTGAGTGGATCTGAATCCGCCGGCAATTCATAGTACCGCTGTCATAAATAAATACATATTTGTAAATATCCAAGTTATTTAAATCTGGGCGATAAATTTAGAAAGTTTTTAAATTACCCGAATTTTTCTCCAAAATCTACGGTACTCGGACATAGGAATATCACAAAACAGCTGGTAGGAAGCGTCGCACTCGCGTGCAAACTTACCTACCATATGTTTAATTTTTGAAATAGTCCAGGCCTCGTTGATTCCGGGGGGAAAATACTCCACAGACCCTGTAAGTCCGCGTCCCAAAACAATCCCAAAGGCCCCCCGTTCTTGGATATTGCCTCTTCTTCCAAGTCGAGGCACACGTCTTGTTTTGAATCGACGTCCTTCCTGGCCATCCAGCTCTTGGTATTCAAGCAATTCGGCTGCAGCTTGAAGTCGAAGTATAGCTCCTTATCCGGCGTCTCGTCCCACTCTAGGGAAACAAATCCGTATTCGTTCAACGGCGGACTAGGAGTAGAGGATGCTCCTACATTCGAGGGTTCGCAACCCGTGAATGTAGGCGGCACAACCTGGTAGCCCCAACCGAAATCGGGGGTCGGCTGAGTCGGCTGTGGAGGTAAGGGAGTGTAGCAATCCCCATGATCAGGGGACTCCCCATCAACAGGCGGCGACAGAGGCGGTGTGTCGAGCGCCGATTGCTCGTAAGCCAAGAAGAACTTCAGGTCCATTAACTCATGCCTCGGTGCCCGAGCAGGAGGCTTCTTCTGTCTAGTGTTTGAATCGCTTTACGAGGAGGCCATTATATCTAAAGACGATTTAAAATTTATTAATCGTGAAATTAATAATTTTGATTTTTAAAAAATTACCAAAAACGCCCCTAGGGGCGTTTTCGATACAAATTACGGAAATACCCTTACGGGCATTTTTTAAAAAATTACCAAAAACGCCCTTACGGAAATGCCCTTACGGGCATTTTTTAAAAAACTACCGAAAATGCCCTTACGGGCAATTTTTAAAAAATTACCGAAAACGCCCCTAGGAGCGTTTTCGATAAAAATTATGGAAATACCCTTACGGGCATTTTTTAAAAAATTACCAAAAATGCCCGTAGGGGCGTTTTCGATAAAAATTACGGAAATGCCCTTACGGGCATTTTTTAAAAAATTACCGAAAATGCCCTTACGGGCAATTTTTTAAAAATTACCGAAAAAGCCCAAAGGGGCGTTTTCTGTAAAAATTATGGAAATGCCCCTAAGGGGCATTTCTGTACAAATTACCATAATGCAATCTAACGGATAAATAATCTAACATATTCAAATTCAATCTAACATATTCAATTTCAAAAAAAGTTCAAATTTCAAAATTTAACATTTCAAATTTAATTTAAAAAATCCTACAAATCTAACATATTTAACATTTTTAACCTAAATTAACATATCAAAAAATTAACATATCAAAAAATTCAACATACAATTTTACATCTTTAACATAATTTAAAATACTTAACATCTTTAAAATTTAACAATTATTTTTAACAGATTTAACATATTCTAAAATTTTAACATATCTAACATATTCACAAATTTTAACATATATATTATCCCTAAACTCTAAAATTTTAAATATCTAACATAATAATTTAGAGAGATAAAATACTTACATGATCTGGAAGAGGAAACGGCGACGGAGGTGGCTGGCCGAAAAACTTGAAGGTAGAGAGGCAGAGAGGCAGTGAGTGAGGAAGAGAGGCAGTGAGTGAGGGAGAGGCAGAGAGATCAGAAGAAAAGAGGCAGAGAGCGAGGAGGAAGAAAAAGAGGGGTTGGGTCGTTATATACCCAACTTTTGTAACGGCGTATAGAAGGTAGATACGCCGTTACTAATTTAGTAATGGCGTATCTACCATAAATACGCCGTTACAAAATCCCCAACGGGCAAAAATCTCAACGGGAAGATTTTTGACCGTTACCCAACGGATTAAACTTAGTAACGGCGTATGGGGAAGATACGCCGTTACAAAAAAATTAGTAACGGCGTATCCTCCCTATACGCCGTTACTAATGTTTTGCCCGGGGAAATGAAAATTTTGGCGCGGAATTGAAATTTTCGCCAAATTTTCAATTCCCGCCCAACTTGTAACAGCGTATCTGACCAATACGCCGTTACTATTCCAAACCCTGAATTAATATTTTATTCGGTTCGACCGATCGTGATTGATCGGGAGTGTTCCCGTGGTTTGATTTTTCTGAAATTTGAACTATATCACTTCAATGACATTTCCAACATGTTTAACGGTTTGGATTATTATACAAATATTGAATTGAACTAAACGTTCGATGAAGTTAGCGTTTAGGGTATAGTTTAGGGTTTACCATCCTAAACCCTAAACTCACGCTTTCACCGAAAGTGATTGGTGTCAAAAATCGTGTTTTAATCCAACCGTACAGATTGAAGCGTAATAGTGTTGTCGCTCATAGGCCAAATTTCTAGTAAATTTTAAACATATATAAACCTCGATCTAAACCGATCACCCGTAAACACATCCGTAAGTAACGGTCAAACCTCCGAAAATGTCATTTCCGCCATGAAATTGTTACGCGGTTTTCAATTTTGATTAACGTATATGATTTTTAGGTAGTGTACAATGATTAATTTCATTTGGGTAGTCATTTAGTATATGAAACGGGAAATTAATACCGAAGTCAAGCGTGAAAGTCAACAATCTTGACTGGTCTGATGGTCAAGATTGTTGACCACTAGTAACGGCGTATTCAAGATAATACGCCGTTACTAAATTATACACTAATTTAGTAATGGCGTATGTATGAGTATACGCCGTTACTAATCCTAAGACTTGGAAATTTTTTTTCCAGGGGCTTGTTTTCATGGTAGAGCTTCTTTTTGTGGTTTTTTCTCCTAAATTTTGTTCTTCAAAAAACCGAATTCACAAGTTATTTAATTCTGAAAAATGATGAATGCGTTGAAGTGTTTACGGAAATGAACAAATTTATTGATAGTCGGTTAAATGCCGTTAAATACATATTTGTCTAACTATCTGAGTTGGCCGAATCGTAATCTTCATGCCCTTCCATATTGTCTTCGTTCTCGTTGTCTTCGTCCTCGTTGTCTCCGTCCTCGTTGTCTTCGTCCTCTGAATCAGCTATAGAGACAGGCCGTGGATTTTGGTGTAAGTATCTCAAGTCGATCCTTACACCACCCGGTCGCACCATGTCAATTCGATCTTCTTGGTACGGTTCATCTACTTCGAACTCTGGCTCTTCATCACCTGCACGAGCTAAACTGCTTAGTTTGTAGTGACCTCTATGAGAGACAACGTTGACAACCTTCCACGAAGTCGCAAAGTTCACCACATCCGGGTCGTTGATGTAGTACACCTGTTTCGCCTGTATAGCAAGGCAAAACGGGTTTTGTTTATAACAATCCGTGGAAGTGTTAACGGAAATGAAGTCATTGTCGTCCTTCCTCACGGTTCGTTCGTCGTACCACCGACACTTGAACAAAACGACTGGCATGCTTTCGGAATAGGTTGGGACAACGACATCCATAAGAACACCGTAGTAACATATTCCGTTTGCTTCAATCATGACCCATGAATTTTGATTTCTCCGGCCTTGGTCGATTCGCAACGTTAAGAACTTCACACCATTCACATTACACTGTGAATAAATTGCCGAAGAACGAGGACCTGCAGATAGTAGTATCAACTCTCGTTGTTCCCCTCGACCGGCAATCTGCATATTAAATTCTAATATTAGTTGCAGTAATTAAGCTGTATGAATTGTACCATAAGAGATATATTGTACTTACAACTTTTCCCTACTCAAACATGAATGACATAACTCTGTCTTTTGGAGATTTTCTAGGGAATCTTTGAACGAATCCTACTCGATGTGATTCTACATACTTATTTGCTTCGTCACAATTCTCAACAACAGTCCAATTCGCCCAGAACATCTCGGATACGCTCAATTTCTCGTTTTGCACCACACTTTTTTACTTGTACATGTGGGCAAACAACTGATAAGTGGAAACCTAGAGCTGGACTAACAAATGTTTCCCTGGTTGAAGTGGCGCGGTTTAGGTACATCTGAGTGAAGGTGACAGACTCGTGCATCAAGTACTGTTGAGCTATACAACCTTCTGGATATCGAGGGTTTCACACAATTTTCTTGTACACGCCAAGTTGCCTACATTCAAAATATGAATGTTAATGTGATATTCGATTATACATTTCAATGGTAATTGGAAATGAAATTACTGAAGAGAAGGATCATACCGTTCAATTGGAAACATCCAAGTGAAATGAACTGGACCGGTCCGCATAACTTGATCCGGTAGGTGTAGTAGCAGGTGAACCATAATGGTACAGAATGATGGAGGGAAGATAGTTTCAAACTTACAGACTAAAACCACCATATCTTCGTGCAATTTTTTTAGTGTACACCCTTGACCCCATAAGGCGCATCAGGGAGCTCCCCGTCCTGGCCCACCCATTGGTCTTGGCGCACATTCTGTTCCTCGTACGTTCTCCTCGCTTTCTCGTCATCGTTAGTCTTCCCCGCTAGTCCGAGAGTTGTACCTATGATGTTGTCGCACACATTCTTCTCTATATGCATTAAATCCAACGCATGTCTCACTCTGTGAGTTTTCCAATAGGGCAGCTGCCAGAAAATGCTTTCATGAGACCAACAGATAGCTAAACCAGTTCGTTTATTGTGCTTCGGGTGTAGACTAGGCTCGAGATAAGTATGACACATAATAGCCTTCAGTATGGCAGTCCCTGAATACCGCTTAGGCCTTCTACGAGTCTCGATCTGCCCGTTAAATGCCTCCGGGACAAAGTGCAGTGGGTGCTTCGGAGGTAACCACCTACGCGCACCTTGGTAAGATATTCTTGAGTTACTGCGTGAAGAGTCGATGTTGTCCAAACATAAGGGACATGCCTTATAGCCTTTAGTGATCAAGCCACCCAACATTCCTAAACTCGAAAAGTCACTGATTGTCCACATCACAGCAGCCCGCATTATGAACGGCTCTTTCTTGGAAGCATCCCACGTGACAACTCCGTTCGTCCACAATTGTTTCAACTCATCAATCAATGGACGCATAAAGTTATTCAAACATTTACCAGGTGATTTTGGACCTGATACCAACATGGTGAGGATGTTATACTCCTTCCGCATAGCCATCGAGGGCGGAAAATTCAACGGGACAGCAACTACAGGCCACAAACTGTAACTCGCAGCATTAGGCCCAAATGGAGAAAACCCGTCGGATGACAAGGCCAGCCGCACGTTTCGGACTTCTTCCGAATATTGAGGATATTTCTTGTCAAACTGAATCCAATCAGCACCGTCCGATGGATGTACTAATACGTCATCGTCCTCCTTCTCCCGTTCACCGTGCCATCGCATCCACTCAGCCGTCTCTTCCGCAAGATATAACCGTTGAAATCGAGGAGTCAATGGGAAGTACCACAACGTCTTCTTCGGAACTAAATTTTTCCCTTCCATAGTAAACCGTGGTTCTTTACAAACTCCACATTTTTCCAGAGCGGAGAACTCTTTGTAATACAAAGTGCATCCGTACAAATATGCGTTGTATTTCACGTGTGGCATTTCGATGGCCTTCATTATCTTTTTCGCAGCTGCGTAGCTAGATGGAAACAAATTAGGTTGTGGTAACATACGACATTACTCTTTCGCGACCTGGGTAAAAGCTACGTCTGACATCCCGATGCTCTGTTTGATACACAACATCCTTAACATCGCTTCCAAAGAAGTATCCTCACTAGTGACAGCGCTTGTGGTTTTGTACAACGGCTGTTGTGACTCCGTCACTAACCGGTTGTACGCCGTCATCTTCGCTTTAGCAAGTCCGGCATCGACTTCGGTCACTGAACTTATCTCCAATTGTGGGTCCTCGTCCTGGTCCTCGTCCCCGTACTCATCCTCGTCGTTCTCGCCTTCATCTTCGCCAATCCTTACATCTCTACATGGATCTACATCATTCACGAACTGATGCACCGGATCGACGTACTTTGGAGTGTGCGTCGACGTCGAACAAGGGGGATTATGCGAACTTGACGGGAAACTCATATCTATATTTCGGCTCGAACTAGGCCCTCTAGTTTCGCGGTGATGGATCCACACATTGTACGATGTAAGGAAACTTTTCTTCAATACATGATCGCAAATGGTGTCCATATCGTGCCAAGAATAATTACAGCATCTAGTGCACGGATACTTGAAACGTCCCACGCCATCTGTTTGCGCGTTTCGTCTCGCAAATTTGACGAAACTGATTAATCCGTTCATCCACTCCTCACTCATCTTACGGGATGTTATCCACCCACGATCCATTCTATATATTATACAAATAACTACGGTTAATAATCAATTAGAATTGACTATATTTATCAACTATAACAACAATTAAATTATTTAATTATTATCATTATAACAACAAAATTAATGGAATAATCTACGTGCATTTAACCTAAATTAATAAAATACATTACATAATGCATTATTAATTAAAAAAATGTACGTACCTGCTAATATGGAGAATGAAGATATGAACCGTAGTATTTTGAGAGAGAGTGTTCGAAAAATGGAGATGATATTACGGAAATGCCCTTGTCGGGAAATATAAAGTAGGAGAGAATTGGGAGAAAAATGTGGGGAGAATGGGAGAAGGTTCTGTGGAGATTTATACATTGATTTTGTAACGGCGTATTCAGGTAAATACGTCGTTACTAATTAACAGTAACACAACGACAGAACGGTAACAAACGGGAACATAACGGGAAGAACTTGTAACGGCGTACGCAATAGTATACGCCGTTACAATTAGTAACGGCGTATACTATTGCGTACGCCGTTACTAATAATTTTGTAACGGCGTATGCTTCATGTATACGCCGTTACTAAAGAAAAATCTGATAGTGATGATGTACCAAATGAATATTCCGATTTCGAGTTAACATTGATGTACCGTAAGATGTGTGCGACCATTATCCGTTTAATGACGACGTGCGTGATGTGGTGAATCCTATTAACAAATTCACCAAATAAAATCTGTTTTGACAAAATAAAGACATTGCAACGTAACAAACATATGTTTTGTCGTTGGTTTGATTGGGATGAACAACGACATATTATGTGGGAGTATGCCGCCATTGAAGCATGCTCAAAATATAAGAATAAGCACATGTTTGGTAAGTGACCTTTGAAATAGGTAATAGTGGTATACATGAAGACGCTACGCTGCCTAAGTTTGTACGATGTCTTAATAATTTAAGAGCAGTGCACATATTATGTATGCTGCCCTTAACTTTTTGATGGCAATGTATCCATGTGCACGACTCTTATGAAAAAATGGTGTAGTTTGTTCGAGTCTGGCCCAAGACCGAGCTTTTGGATTTTTTGTAGAGTACATGTGGTGGGAGAAATTTAGAATTTTGCAAAAATTCTTTTTTGTGAACGGTTTTAAATTTAAAATTTAAATGAAATGTATTATTTCAGTTTCAGATTATTAAACTTGAGATTAACGCGTCAATTTCTATATCAATTTGATAGATATTGTAACCTCAATTCTCTCCTAAATGTCTAAATTTTTTTTTTCTCATTATGAGGTTCTCGATTATATGAAACGACAATCGCGGTATGTTATTCGTCTAATCGGCGTGATCATTCTCTATGAATTTGAGATTATCCTGTCTCATTCTTCGTTCTTAAAGTATCGTCTTACAAGTTTCAGACGGCTGAGTGCATATCAGATGGACAATAATGTTAACCTCGGAGGCAACCAACACACGTTCGCCATCGCAGTCCAGTGGCTTCTATACCACAGTGTAGTTTCTTCTCATTTCTGATCATCTATTTCACGATTCTAGTTGATATCGATATTCAGGTTCTAATGGTATATTTTACCCAAACTTTTAGTGAAAAATATAGTTTAATTTAGTTGCAAAATAGACTAAACCCACTTTTTTTTATAGTTGAAGTTGTTTTTCACATCCAATAAAACTTTTGTCCAACCAGCTATAGTAAAACACTTAAAATTGATAAAAAGTGATACCCAATACTGTTGTGCGACTTAAACCCAAGTCTTTATGTCCCAAGTTGAAACTGTTAATCAGTTGAAATAGACATGGGTTTGTCTAGCAGACTCCACCAAAACATAGAACAATATCATTGATATTTTCAAGAGGAAACGCAGATCTCATCGTTTAGAAAATAGATCTAGAATCAAGTTGTCGTGATCATGATGAATAAAAAAATCAAAGATGCACGAAGACAAAAAAATGCCACATTGACATTTGCGGTTTACACTAAGTCAAGACTCAAAACCAATGGGGGGGTTGTCGTGCTATGAAAGCCATGTTGTCAATTCTAAGTGATGGTTACTCCAACCAACTCTATCTACTCAACTTTAACCTTGCCAAGTATATGTTCAAGGCATTCGAAAAATAATGTTTGTGGAGGAATTTAAGTAAAATTATTTGTTTGATAAATTTAAAATAGAAAGGGAAGGTCCAAGGGTAGTTAGAGTGTTTATATACACTTCTATTTTAATTCATTGACCAATCTTCATAAATATGAGAATTAATTTAAGATTTTAAGTGAATCACACTTTAAAATTAAATAATAATATGATGTGTAGTATCTTGAGTGAGGAAATGTGGATATAGTTAGGGTGTTTATATACACCTCTATTTTAATTCATTGACCAGTCTTAGTAAATATAAGTATTGATTTGAGATTTTAAGTGAATAGACATTAGGATTAAATAAGAATATGATGTATTTGTCACTTAGTCTACATAAATCTAAGTATTGATCTGCATTGTTGTCTTTAGAATACTGTCATCTATGATTTACATTATCTAGTAATTTATAATTAGAACATTCGGGTAAAGCTTATGTTATAATTTTCTGCAATAATTTTTATTTGAAGACAATGTCAACTTAAGTATATATATATATATAAGAAGTGCAGTACGAATTTTGATAGAAAGGGAAGGAGCCAAATTTGATGGCCTGGAAAAACTTCATTATTGGGCAGCTTCAATTCTTGATTGCTCTTGTCTTCCCTCAACAGCCTGCAACTTCAAGCGATAATTTTCTCTAGGTCGGGTGTGCATGTCTGAGTTTTATGTATCAGTCTGAATTTCTTGCTCACTTCGCTATACATTTAACAAAAATCACTAATCACAAATCTTCTTCGCTTTGCAGCCTTAGAGCAACTTCAACTCAACTGTCCCAAAACTCCAAATTAAATTTTAAATTATAAAGAAAAGTAAAAACTCCATCACCTCTAACTCCAACTTAAGTCCCCAAAATTATCGCTAATTGTCACATTAATGCAGCTTTTCAATATTTTTCTTGTCAGATTATGTGTTGGAATATGTTAACACTTGGATCCTGATCTCTAGATTTGCCAATGCTTACTTTTTTGTTTTTGGAAAATTTGGTTGCCTTATCGCATTTCATCTTCTTATGGGTGCTTTTGGCCTATTTTTTTTGCAGAGAAGAAGACTACTTTTGATGATTAGATTGGAGGTGCCATCAAGATATCTCTATTTTATGAATCATAATTTTGCCCTGATGCTTGTTAGTAGTAGTTGTTTCAGTTATTTATTTGTTTGTTTGGGACACAGAAGATGTTTCTGTTTGACTTTAAATTCTTGTATGTGACTGACATCTCAAGAAGGTGTTGCGAAATAGAGTTTCTTGAAGGTGCTGTTAAATACTGTAGAGATTTTCTTGAATGCATATGGCCATTCGGGTGATCAATGACAATTGCACAATTCTGAAAATAATTTTTTTAAATTTTTTTAATTATTAGGGGACGTTGAGTACGCAGCCCGAATTCTTTGTATGCAACCCGAATTCGCGCTGCGTACAGTGCTCGGGTGTCAACTCAACCACTGCGTTTTCCGCGTTGTGTATTACATAACTGTTGGAATAAGATACCCGGAATGACGTGGCACGCAACACCGTATCCAAATCTTTTGTTGTCGATATCTGAAACTAGGAAGATGAAGAAGACTAGTCAAAAATCGCGCTGTGGTAAGGAGGCCACTGACTTGAAAGCTATTATTCCGAGTGGACCGTGGTGGCGATCAAATCCGGTTGCTTCCGAGGTTTACACGGTTGTCCCTCAAATGTGAGCCCACTCGCACAGCTGAGGCTGGAACAATACAGACTCTGTCCAGGACGAAAACAAATCTTACCAAAGAAATTCCGTCGATTGAACAAACAACCGTTTGACGACAGTCAGATTGCGCAATCGGGGAAAGACGAAGGAAGATGAACGAGGAAAAGATCGAGAATTATTTTGGCAGCAAGAAAAAATGGCAGCAAGTAAAAATGGCAGCAAGAGCAAGTGATCTGTGTGTCAAATGAGGAGACACCCCTCAGTATTTATAGAAATATCTAAGGGGAAATGAATTAAACTCACATAATGACACATTAAAATGCCATCTTTAATGCTACCAATAAATACATGTAACAGCCACAATAAATTCACGAATTAAATCAAGATTTAAATTTGAATTCAAAAGATTTTAAAATCAGAAGTCCGAAGCCTAGAGCCGAGCCGAGCCGTCCCGGTCCCGTGCCCGAGCCCGAGCCCAAACCGGACGGACGGCGGCGGCGGCGCGCGTGTGGGTTTGGCCCAAGCCTCAGGTTGCCCCTTATTAGGCCCACACAAACCATAGAGGAGATCAAAACAATTTAAACCCAAAAAACATTTTTAATTCTTTCAATGTGGGATTTAACCAAATGAGGCTTTTACACATACAAAACCCCAACAATCCCCCACAAAAAGCCTTACAAATAAAGGGTTTAAAAGGTCCTGGACAAAGGAAGATGTGATACTTAAGTGTCAATGTCTTTCGACTTGAATTGACACATAGTGAAGTGAGGCAACAACGTACTTGTGAAAAACGAGTGAATTGCTTCTTGAACTTGTTTTCACTTTCCGGTGAGACCCCCACAGCACATATCTTATCTTCTAATCTGCAAGTTCCGCGATACCTGATTTACGCTTTTAAGGCCATGCGTACACCTCGGTTTCGCGAGTGTATTTGGAAAACTTTTCGAGTCTTCCACTGACGGCGGCCAAACCATCACACCCGCATAGGTAGCTCATCAAGTACGTCTCACTAGTACTGACCAATGAGCTATTAAGGACATAGAGTCCAACCTGTCAGCTGCAGATGAATCTCATCAAGTGCGTCTCGAAAGCACCACCAAGAACTGGTTATGAGTCATCCACATCAACAATCCATCTAGTGCGTCTCGATAGCACCACCAAGAACTGGTTATGAATTGTTTGTCTAGAAACCCATCAAGTGCGTCTATATAGCACCACCAAAAACTGGTTATGGGTTGTCAGACTTGAGATCCATCAAGTGCGTCTCAATAGCACCACCAAAAACTGGTTATGGAATCTCTTGCTCATCTTTATAGACAAAGTAGAGCAGTGATAGTTGTATGGTTTCGTTTGACCGATCATTGGTATTCACCATACTTTCACGATTAGGGTTTAAGCCTCATTCCTCTCAAAGTGTCAAGGACAACTTTCCTTGGTAATCCCTTTGTAAAAGGGTCAGCAATATTTCTTTCGGATCTCACATAATCCAAAGATATTACTCCATCTCTCAGGAGTTGTCGAATCACACCGTGCCTTAGGCGAACATGTCTTTTCTTTCCATTGTAGACATTGTTCTTTGCCACACATATGGTCGACTGAGAATCATAACGCAATGATACCGGAATTGCCTGCCGTCCCCATATGGGCACGTCGGCCAACAGGTTTCTCAGCCAGTCTGCTTCTTGCCCTGCCAACTCGAGGGCAATCAGCTCGGATTCCATCGTGGAGCTAGCAATGCACGATTGCTTGGAGGATTTCCACGATATTGCGCCTCCACCCATAGTAAAGACATAGCCGCTTGTAGAAGTAACCTCATCTTTACTTGAAACCCAGTTTGCATCACAGAATCCTTCTAGAACAGCTGGAAACTTGCTGTAATGCAATGACCAGTCTATGGTCCCTTTCAAGTACTTGAGTAGACGAAGGGCTTCCCAATGTTCTTTACTAGAATTGTGAGTGTAACGACTCAACCTGCTCACCGCATAGGCAATGTCGGGTCGTGTACAGTTCATGAGGAACATCACACTTCCTATGATCTTGGCATACTCGACTTGTGACACGCTGTCTCCCAAGTTCTTCGTCAAATGTATGTAAGGATCATAGGGAGTCATAACAGGTGTGATTTCAAAGGAATTGAATTTCTTCAACACCTTTTCAACATAGTTAGATTGACTTAGAGAGATGCCATCAGAGTTTCTCAAAACTTTTACTCCTAGGATGATGTCTACTTCCCCCAAGTCTTTCATCTCAAAGTTGGATGAAAGAAAATCCTTGGTTTTGTTTATAACCCCTAAATTACTACCAAGAATTAGCATATCATCGACTTAAAGGCATATAATCACACAATCTGATCCAATCAACTTTGTGTAAACACACGAGTCAGAGTTGTTGACAGTATATCCGTTACTCACCAAAGTATTGTTGAATTTCTCATACCATTGCTTTGGTGCTTGCTTCAGTCCATAAAGTGACTTTCTCAACTTACAGACTTTTTCTTCTTGACCTTTTATCACGAATCCCTCGGGTTGTGACATATAGATCTCCTCATGAAGATCTCCATTCAAGAAGGCGGTTTTGACATCCATCTATTGTATAACCAACTCATGAATGGCAGCTAGAGCGATTAGTGATCTAATCGTAGCTATTTTGGTCACAGGGGAATAGGTGTCGAAGTAGTCAATGTCTTTCCTTTGAGTGAATCCTCGGACTACCAGTCTGGCTTTGAATCTTTCAATTGTACCGTCAGGCCTTAGTTTCCTCTTAAATATCCATTTATTACTAATGGGTTTACACCCCTTAGGTAGATCGAATAATTCCCAAGTCTGATTTGACATGATAGAGGCTAGTTCATTATCGACAGCTTCCTTCCAAAAACTAGCATCAACGGATCTTAATGCTTATTCGTAGGTTTTGGGATCATCTTCTGTCAGATAGGCGGATACTAGTTCTTCACTTACAAAGTCCACATTCACGATCTCAGTTAGAAACGAAGTGACAAAATCATCTCCAAAGTCCTTTTCGATTCTACGTCTCTTGCTTCGTCTTGGTTCATCATCCTGAACCTCTAGAGCAGAGGGACTGACATGTGTGTGGATCTCTTCAGACACATTAGGGACATCCTCCCGTGCTGAAGACGACGAGGGGTTATCAGCATTCTTCTTCAATGGGAACATGTGCTCAAAAAACTCGACGTCTCTTGCCTCAGACATGGATAGATCATGTAAAGACATGAATCTGTAGGCAACGCTGTTTTGAGCATATCCGATGAGAACACAGTCATAGGTCTTGGGGCCTATGTTGGTTTTCTTTGGAGGAGGTAGACCAACTTTAGCCAAACACCCCCACACCTTCAAGAAACTCAGGTTGGGGGCATAACCCTTCCATAACTCATAGAGGGTCTTGTCAAGATTCTTGTGAGAAATTCTATTAAGAATATGACAAGCTGAGAGAACAGCTTCCCCCCACATCTCGTCCGGGAGACCGGAACTTAGAAGCATTGCATTCATCATATTCTTCAAAGTTCTGTTCTTGCGTTCAGCTACTCCGTTCTGTTGCGGTAAATAAGGCGCACTCAACTCGTGAATAATTCCGTTCTTCTCGCAGAAGTCGACCAGAAAGTTTGAACCATACTCTCCGCCTCGATCAGATCTAACTCTCTTGATCTTTCGATCAAGTTGGTTTTCCTCTTCATTCTTATATTTTATGAACATCTGTTCAGCCTCATCTTTTGTTCGAAGCAAGTATACTCGGGTAAATCGTGAACAATCATCGATGAATGTCACGTAGTAAAGTTTACCACCTTTACTCCTAGTATTCTTGAAGTCGGCTAAGTCGGAGTGAATTAAGTCTAGGAGATTTGAATGCCTTTGAGTTACTAGTTTACAAGCCTTTCTTGTAAACTTTGCTTCGACACAAGACTGACATTTGGATAATTGTGAGGATGCTAGTTCGGGTATTATAGATAAGCTCCTTAGCCTTTTAATGGATTTTTCATTTACATGACCCAATCTACCATGCTATCTATTGATTCAGAGATGTAAGCAGAAGTTGAAGCTTTATTACCAATAACAGAATCAACATTGATTACAAAAAGTCCATTGCTATAATACCCTTTCCCCACAAAACTATCCTTGAAGCTAAATACAACGGTATCACCTTCTATCACAGTCTTCAGTCCAGCCTTGTTGAGATAAGGCCCCGAGATGAGGTTGCGGCGAAGAGAGGGAACGCATAGTCCATTGTTGAGGGCAAGAGTCTTCCTAGAAGTCAGCTTTAGAGTTATCTTTCCTGATCCAGCAATCGCTGCAGTTGAGTCGTTCCCCATGTAGACGACCTCTCCAGGTGCAGCTTCAACAAAGTTGGTGAACATGTCCTTGTGCATACACATGTGACGAGTTGCAGCAGAGTCCAACACCTAATCTGTGGAGTTAGCCACCATATTTGCCTCTACCACCACTGCAGCAATGATGTCATCATCTTCAGCAATGTTAGCTCGAGCGGGAGTTGACCTTTGACGCTGAGAACATTGGTACGCCTTATGCCCGTCCTTCCCACAAACCCAGCATTTGACCTTGACACGGTTTTGAGTTGATCCGGTCGGAGGTGCAGAATTTTTGACCGGCTTTTTCTTGAACTGGTCCTTCTTGGGTTGAACTCCCATCTTGCCTTTGCCTTTCGCCTTGGAGTTTGGAGGGCCAGAGGATTCCACGATATTTGTCTTGACAGAATGAATCGATAAAGAGTCCATTTTGTCCTTTAGGCGGTTTTCCTCCTCGGTTCGCATGTGGGATATCAGCTCTTGCAGTGAGAGATCCTTCTTCTTGTGCTTGAGGTGATTTCGGTAGTCATTCCATGAAGGTGGAAATTTCTCGAGCAGGACATTTTCCAGGAAGATCTCGTCCATTTTCATTCCCTTGTTGATGATATCAGTGGACAAGTTTTCGTACAGATGCACCTGTTCCATGATGGGCTTAGAATCCACCATCCTGAAGGCGAGCCATTTCCCGACGACATATTTCTTCTTTCCAGCATCATCAGCCCCATATTTCTTGTCTAGTGCGTCCCAAATGACTTTAGCAGACGTTTGAGCCATAAACAAATCAAATAACGAGTTCGTCATTTGATTTAGAATATGGTACCTAGCAGTCTTGTTGTCCTTTTCGTATTTCTTAATGTCATCCTGATTTTTCCTCAGGATGGCAGCTATCGGGGGAGTTTGTTCAGGATTGACGGGATCATGCACAGAGTAGGGAAGCGGGGGATCATGCAAAAGAACATGGTCTATTTCTAGTTGTTCGAAGTACATAAATAACTTGGTTGCCCAACAATGGTAATTCGTACCGTCAAGGAGTTCTAACTTAGCAGCATACATGTTGGTGGAAGTAGACATTGTAGTATTCAGATACGACTACTAATAATTGCTTTCAAATTGTTGGAATTAGATACCCAGAATGACGTGGCACGCAACACCGTATCCAAATCCTTTGTTGTCGATATCTGAAACTGGGAAGATGAAGAAGACTAGTCAAGAACCGCGCCGTGGTAAGGAGGCCACTGACTTGAAAGCAATTATTCCGAGTGGACCGTGGTGGCGATCAAATCCGGTTGCTTTCGAGGTTTACACGGTTGTCCCTCAGATGTGAGCCCACTCGCACAGCTGAGGCTGGAACAATACAGACTCTGTCCAGGACGAAAACAAATCTTACCAAAGAAATTTCGTCGATTGAACAAACAACCGTCTGACGACAGTCAGAATGCACAATCGGGAAAAGACGAAGGAAGATGAACGGGGAAAAGATCGAGAATTATTTTGGCAGCAAGAAAAATTGGCAGCAAGTAAAAATGGCA
The DNA here is from genome assembly GCA_963920655.1 of Geranium rotundifolium. Lineage (NCBI taxonomy): Eukaryota > Viridiplantae > Streptophyta > Magnoliopsida > Geraniales > Geraniaceae > Geranium > Geranium rotundifolium. Next base: position 21,831,004 of record OY987322.1, read on the forward strand.
GCAAGAGCAAGTGATCTGTGTGTCAAATGAGGAGACACCCCTCAGTATTTATAGAAATATTTGAGAGGAAATGAATTAAACTCATATAATGACACATTAAACTGCCATCTTTAATGGTACCAACAAATACATGTAACAGCCACAATAAATTCACGAATTAAATCAAGATTTAAATTTGAATTCAAAAGATTTTAAAATCAGATTTAAAAAAATTTGAATTTGAAAAGTCAGATTTAAATTCAAAAAGTTTTGAATTTGAATTTCATTTAAATCAGATTTTGAATTCAAAAAATAAAATAATCTTTTTTTTTATTTTTTGAGAAATAAAATCAAGTTTTGCCCACACCGCAGGTGGGTCCGGTCTGGGTCCCGTGCCCGTGCCCGTGCCCGAGCTCGAGCCGAACGGACGGTGGCGGCGGCGCACGTGTGGGTTTGGCCTAAGCCTCAGGTTGCCCCTTATTAGGCCCACACAAACCATAGAGGAGAGCAAAACAATTTAAACCCAAAAAACATTTTTAATTCTTTCAATGTGGGATTTAACCAAATGAGGCTTTTACACATACAAAACCCCAACAATAACAAAACCTTTGCGCTGTGTACATTATGTGTTTGGCTGCATACTTTGCACACATACCGAATGTCCAAAATGGTGTGGTGGATGCATCAGAATTAAATTATTCTTTCCACGTGTACAAACTTTATAGAAATCTATCAAGTTGAGCAAGTCAATATTAACAAACAGGAATACAATATGCGCGCAAAATTTTAACGTGGAAAAATTTCTCAATGCAAGAGAGGAAAAATCACGCAACACTCAAGGTCATTTAATCTTCACTATCAATATAATGGATACAACCATGATACAATTAGGGGCACACAATATCTCAAGATCAAACAAACTTGACTCAAACCCTGATTAAAATAAAGACTAGAGAAACCTCAACAGATTGGTGGCACACGATCAGAAAATCGTATCAAATTACTGGAATCTCCAAAAGAAAATTTCAACGGTCAGAACATTGTACCATGTCTCCCAAACACGCTGTATAAAAATCAGCATGATCCAACGATGGATCGACCTCCGATCGGACTCGTGAATCTTCTTGGCCGAACCTGAAAACAACAGAAATCTATGCACGAATTCCTCTCTTGAATTAGTCTTTATCCTTCTTTCTATACTTATGTTTATAAGAAAACAATTAGGGTTTCTTTTTCATGTGGGCTACTAGCCACGTGTGCTTTGGGTCTACACTTATTAAACAAAAACAAAAAAGATCTCTCCTTTATTCAACTAAATAGAGAGCATCACCATCTCGGCGATCTTACGACAAACATTAAGCTTTTCCCTTGGTAAAACATTTGTGAACATATCGGAACCCTTGACGACACATATAGCTTTGTATTGTGGACGTGAATTATTTTCTTCTTACTTCACTCCGTTAACCTACTTGTTCCTCAAAACTCTTTTTCCTTTTGATAACTTCACCAACTCAAGATTATGATTCTCATGCAATGGTTTCATCTCATCTCGCATGAATTTAATACACTTCTTCTTATTCTAATCTTCAAAGTAACTTACAGGCTCCCCCGTCAGATGTCAACACATACGCATCAGCAGAGTACCTTGAAGAAGGTTGTCGATGTTTGGAAGATCTCCTGAATAGAACAATTGGTGGAACGTTTGAGACTGGTAATTGTTCATGTATCTCAAACAATAAAGTGATGCGAGAGAGAATGTTGGAAGCTTCCTATCTGTAAGGAGGGAGAAACAAGATGTGATGAGCTCCCTTCTGTACTGCATTGGAGTTCACTTTTTACATTCACCTCATAAAGTAATTTTGCAGCTATTGTAAGGAGGCTCATTAAAGATGATAGTAAATGTGGGACTTAAGATTCAAATTCTTCACATTGAGTTCCATCATATCCGAATGCCTCCCTTTAAACCCAAATTTCATTTGGTCTACTCCTTTTCACATGGGTCATTTTCATCATATCTGTGTGTCCGCACGACTAGAGTGTTGTAAAAAACGATAGACACAAGTCGGTTGAAGAGAGTCTTCTATAAACTAATTATGAATTAGTTAGTGATTAATTGAAAAATAAATCAGATTAAATGATTATAGAGATTTAGGGACTAGTAAAGGATTTTACTCGGATAAGTCGGAGATTTTCACAACATTAGGCCACCACTATGAGAGAGTTTACTGAACAAAAACCCTATAGTACTGTTGTTGGAAAAAATCGGGCATTACTTATGGGGAGGACCTGAAAATTCTCATACACATGAATGCCATGGTATATTTTTAATACAAAACCTCAAAGGCCGCCTACCTAAAAGCCCAATAACTCCCCAACCCAACCCCATGAGAGCTTATCGTGGTTTTCTCCCAGGCCTCCTACTAGGGAGAACCGACCTGAACCACTACGACAGAGACAATTCTCACCACAATACATGGTTTGAATCATATATAAGTTGCAATTAGATGAATATAAGTTTGTAAAGGTATTTAAACTTCAATTTTTCTCAAATATTAGTTTTTATGAGTTTAACTCCTATAATACCAAAACATAAAATAAAATTTTGATGGCGGATCCAAAAAAATTTTCGAGGGGGACAAAACTTTACCCTAAAAATTTAATTAATTAATTAATTCAAAATAATAACTTTATTAATAAAATAATTACTAAATACATGTAACAAAATTTAATTCGAGCTTGATTATTTATTTTTTAGTTGAGTTTGAATTTAACTTTCATGTATATATAAATACAAAGTGAGTCGATTCGTGAGCTTTTCAAACTCTAGTAATTTGGTCTCGAGTTCGATTTGTTTATCAAACGATCCACTATTGTACTTAATATCTGCATAAATTTGCTTAGAAAATTGACAATTTCTAATAATTTGTAAATATAATAGACCAAACAAAAAGTTTAATGAAAAATGAAAAAACAATTTAACTAATACAATAAGTCAATAATTAGTAAGATATAATTGTAACTATAAACCAATGAAATATGCTCCATTTTATAAGCCCACACAACTATAAAAGTAAGATTAGACTCATAAATCATTAAAAAAGAACAAACCCATGATCTCATTAATAAAATAATACTCTCTTGCCACTAAACTAAACAAATTTTATTGTTAACTTGCACAATTTTTGTATATATATTAGAATTTAAGTGGAGTATATCTCATTTTTGAAAAAAAAATTATATGATTTCCGGACGTAATTATTGTCTGGTGTTTCATGTATATCCTTATAAGAACAGTAACGAAGCCTTTATAACTAATGCATGAGCCTTTGGTAGTTTAACTCTTAATACATTAATTGTGGCACCACCACCACCTTTAACATAATCTTGATTCAGTGGACCACCTTTTCACTTAATACAAGCACTTAGTTTGCACGTGTGACTTATCTCCGTCAATTCACACTCGCCGTCGCCTATATTAACGTGACCAAAAAAAATATTCATTAATCGCTACGAAAAGTGTAATGATCACAATTATTTTCTTAAAATTTGAAGTTTTCAGTCAAAATGTCAACAAAGGAGAAATATTACATTAGATCACTTAATGGTGAATAGTATATATATTTGTGGTTAGGTTTGTTTCGGGTTTGGTAAAATCCCCATAGAGAAATTTTGAGAGGAGGTAGTTGCAGTTTTGGTTGCTTCTTTCTCCAAGTCTCTTCACCTCCTTTCTCATGGAGGTGGTCAAAGTCAATTTTTTCTCACGCGAATAGGTAGAAACTTGGAAAAAAAATATTACTCAATATAACCGAGTATAATTTAGCATTTTCTAATATAGACTAATATCAAATGAAGGAGTCATGTTTATTTTAATTAATAGGAGTTGAGATTATGGTGTAGGGTTTATCTCACAAAATATTACCTTAATTACTTAGTATGATGTCAAGTTAGTTGTCTAACAAATTATATAAGTTTCTTTCAAAAGAAAAAAAATGAAGTTGCAAATTCATTATCCGTTAGCTTAAAAAACGAAACCAGGCAGTTATTATAAATTTTCTAGGCACAAAATCACGATTTTATAAAGTTACGAGTAAAATTAATGTTTGACCTTTTGTTAAGTACCAACTTTAAATTTTAGCAGAAAAAAAGAAGTTGATGGAATCAGTATTTTATGTCTTAAAATTATAATTGTACATGAGAGAGTTATTCTAGTAGAAATCATGTATTATAATGTAAACTAAAAAGACATCCCAACAATTGCACTTATAGATTGAAAGGTTGAGAATAAAACACATTATTAATAATTAAGTAAATTGCACCAAAATGACATATTTTTCATCATCAAATTGGGTGTGATTATCCTAAACCTCTACTTTATTAATCTAACCACTGAGATTGACTCTTAGTCTTCATCTCTATAATACTTATTATTGTTTTGTTCTCCTTTCTTTCTCCTTTGTTTGAATTCGATTAGAATAGTGATAGAAATAATGAGAGATGTATTATTAATATGTGTATTATGATGGATAAGAAATCTCTATTTATAGAGGGATAGAAAGCCCTAATACATGTGAGAAAAGGAAACGAAAATATATAAAACTAAATATAGAAAACCTAATATAATCTAACAGCCCCCTCAAACTCAATGCGGTGAAACAAAAATTGAGTTTCAAGTTCGATAGTATTGAGTTGTGGCGAGGGTTGCGGCTGCCGAGAATGTTGTCGAAGTGATGTGGCGAGGATTGAGGATGAAGTATGTGTGCCGCTCACAGCGAATGCCTGATGCTCATATGTGCTAAATGATGCATGATGCCTGCTGATGCCTGATGGCAGATGACGAGATAGCAGCTGCCTTATAATGCCTGATGGCATATGGCGAGATAGCAGCTGCCTGATGATTGCCAGATCTCTGATGACTGATGGCGAGATAGCAGATGTCCAATGTTTGCCAGATGTCTGATGGCGAGATAGTAGATGCCCAATGATTGCCAGATGCCTGATGGCTGATGGCAGGATATCAGCTGCCCGATGATTGCCAGATGTCTGATGGTTGATGGCGAGATAGCAGATGCCCAATGATTTCCAGATGCCTGATGGCTGATGGCGAGATAACATATGCCCAATGATTGCCAGATGTCTGATGGCTGATGGCAAGATAGCAGATGCCCAATGATTGCCAGATGCCAGATGCCTGATGGCTAATGGCGAGATAGCAAATGCCCAATGATGCCAGATGGCTGATGTTTGATGCTACCCGCTGGCTAAAACCAATCGATGCTGTCCTCTCACGTGCAGTTTCTGGTTTACGAGATTCCGATTTACGGGATTTCCGTATTACGGGTGTCCGATTTATGGGATTCTGACACTAAAATAGGCTTAGAAATATTTGAGTAATGACCACGCGTGATTGATTTATGGTTTGATTGCCACAATTTGTTTGATTGGTTGATGGGTTTATGAAGGTAAAGTGAGACGATTATGAAGGAGGTTGATGTGGCGGATTTGCGAGAATGCTTACGTGAGTGATTTTGTGGCTTGGTGGATTGAGAGCTGGTAAGTACGAGATTAGTTACGAGATTTTCGAGTTGATTTGTTGTAGAAGTGATAGAGATTAAAGTAATTGAATTGTATGATTGAATTGCCTTGCACACCCGTCAGAATCACGAATCATCGACGAGTGGGCAAAGCGAAATATGCGTAGAGATTTAACCAAGGATCGATTATGCCTCTGATACCATGATAGAAATAATGAGAGATATATTATTGATGTGTGTATTATGATGGACAAGAGACCTCTATTTATAGAGGAATAGAAAACCCTAATACATGTGAGAAAAAGACACATAAATATAGGAAACTAAATATAGGAAATCTATTATAATCTAACAGCCCCCTCAAACTTAATGCGATGAAACAAGAATTGAGTTTGAAGTTTGATAGTATTGAGTTGTGGTGAGGGTTACGACTGCTGAGAATGTTGTCGAAGTGATGTAGCGAGAATTGATGATGGAGGATGCGCGCCACTCACGGCTGATGGCGGATGCCTGATGTCTGTATGTGCTGAATGATGCATGATGTCTAATGATGCCTACTGATGCCCGAAGATGCCTGATGCTTGATGCCTGATGACAGATGGCGAGATAGCAGTTGTCTGATGATGACTGACGCCTGATGGCTGATGGCGAGATAGCAGATACCCAATGATTGCCAGATGTCTGATGGCTGATGGCGAGATAGCATATGACCAATGATTGCCAGATGTCTGATGGCTGATGGCGAGATATTAGTTGCCCGATGATTGCCAGATGCCTGATGGCTGATGGCGAGATATCAACTGCCTAAGGATATCCAGATGCCTGATGGTTGATGGTAAGATAGCAAATGCCCAATGATTTCTAGATGCCTGATGGCTGACGGCGAGATAGCAGATGTCCAATGATTGCCAGATGCCTGATGGCTGATGGCGAGATAGCAGATTTCTAATGACTGTCATATGCCTAATGGCTGATGGCGAGATAGCAAATGCCCAATGATGCCAGTTGCCTGATGGCTGATGCTTTCCTTTCACGTGCAGTGTCCGGATTACTGGATTCCGATTTACGGGATTTCCGTATTACAGGTGTCCGAATTACGGGATTCTGACACCGAGATAGGCTTAAAAATATTTGAGTGATAACCACGCGTGATTGACTTGTGGTTTGATTGCCGCAATTTGTTTGATTGGTTGATGGATTTATGAAGGTAAAGTGAGACGATTATGAAGGAGGTTGATGTGGCGGATTTGCGAGGATGATTACACGAGTGATTTTGTGGGTTGGTGGATTGAGAGTTGGTAAGGATGACAAAGATGGTTGTGAATTGGGGTTAGAGGTAAGGGTGGTTCGATGAGTTGACGAAGCACGAGATTGACTACGAGATTAGTTACGGGATTGGTGGCTACGAGATTGGTTACGGGATTGTCGAGTTGATTAGTTGTGGAAGCGATAAAGATTAGAGTAATTGAATTGTCTCGCTCACTCGTCAGAATCATAAATCATCGACAAATGGGTAAAGCGAAATATGCGTAGAGATTTAACAAAGGATCGATTATGCCTCTAACATCATGATAGAAATAATGAGAGATATATTATTAATGTGTATATTATGATGGACAAGAGACTTTTATTTATAAGGGGATAGAAAACCCTAACACATGCGAGAAAAGAAAATGTAAATATAAAAAACTAAATATAAAATGTAAGGACCGCTCCCGGTCAATTTGGGTCAATTTTGTGAAAAATGGATAAAAATTTAAAAATTCGCGATTTGACCAAATTTTGACCCGAGAGTCACCGAGGACTACTATTTGAGCCATTTTAAGTTGAAATTGTAATATTATGGATATTAGGTTCATATGGAAGCAAAAATTAAGCAAAACATCACGGTTCCGACGGTTTCGAAAAACGTGTCCGTTTCGGACGATTTCGGGTCCGAAATGACAAAAGTGGCTTGTGGGACCCCCCTACTTTACACATGGCATGATTCTAGAGGGGGGGGAGACTTTTTGAGTGGTTAAAAATTAAATGGGTTAATTTAGATTTAAAAGAAAATGGGAAATATGTATATTTAATTAGTTTAGTGTTTAAATATTATAGTTTAAGTGATAAAGAGGGGGAGGGGGAGCCATACACGGCAGAAACAAATAGAAGGAAAGAGAGAGAGGAGGGCTGGCCGAGAGAAGAAGAAGAAGGAAGAAGAGGAGAAGAGCTTTTGGCGATTTTCCCGAAGATCCGGCCGCGTGATCGACCGTTTTCTTGCGTATTCGGGTTACTCGCATCATTGGCTACGGTAAGCAACTCATTATTTCTCATCGTGATGAGTTTGAGTTGTGGGTTTGATGAGAAATGAGTGAAATGATGATGGAGTGGAGTTGTAGGGGTGTTTTGGAGCATTTTGGGACGTTTTTTGAAATTTTCTGGCGGCCGGAGGGTTCGCCGGAGCTCCGGCCGGTCACCGGAGCTCCGGCCAGAGTGGTGGCGGGCCGGAGGTGGTCCGACAGTGGCCAGCCCCTGCCTTGGCTGGCCGTGGCAGCCTATGGCGACCGTGGGCCGTTTGGGCCTCTCGGGCCGTGAGTGGCCCGGGTGGTCCCACGAGCCCGGAATTCGGGTTTGTGAGTTTCGGGAGGTCTCGGGTAACCCTCGAATCGATAGTTGGCACCCTTGGTGATTTTTGGATTTAAATTACGAAAATTGGAAAATGTGTGTCGAAACTTTAAATTACGCGATTAAATCGCTCGGGTGTCGGAATTCGATTCCGTCAATTGCGTTGGTACTCTCGAATATAATTAGGAATTTAGACACAAATTTGGAAATTTTCAGAGGCCCGAGGGACAATTTCACACGAGCGGGCAGATTCGACTTAACGGGCAAAATGGGCCGTTTCGGGCCCATTTTGACAACTTAAGTTAATTAAGAAGTGTTGGAGTGAGCGATACTTGTCGTGGTGGCACTTGGGTTTAATTTCGTGAAAATTCGGATTCCGGTTAGTTATTAAAAATTGTGATTTTGTCACTTTTAGATTCCTTTGACGACCGCGGGAAAGGAAAGGCATAGCTTGGCGTCGCGAAAATCTTAGGAGCTTACGTTGGAAAATTTGAGGTAGGGGGACATAGCTTACCTAGACTCATTCTCTTGATGCATTGATTGAATTTATTTGAGTATTTAGTCGAGATAAAATGAAATGTTTGAACACCTTTTGCTCGATGTTGTGAATTAAATAGCATGTTGATGTGTTGATATAAATGCCTCTCTGTGAATTAGTTGAGTATTAAACTTGAACTTCTTGTGAGCACCTAGTTGTGCATGGTTATATTATTGCTTTTCAGACGATGACTTATTCCGTCTCGCACTTGTCTTGTTTGTGTGGATGTAAATGCCTCTCTGTGAACTAGTTTCTTGCACTTGGTTTGTGTTCTGTGAATGTATCGAAGGGTGTTGGGGCGTGGTTGGTAAGGATGTTGTGATGTGGAAGGGTGGAAAGGTGATGGGAGGCTGTGTGGTTGGATGGATAATCGAGTCAGGGGCGATACCCCTCCTGGCCGTGATCTATTTCCATTCGGGGTTTGAACCGAGTCAAGGGTGGTACCCCTTGGCCGTGATCGGTTACCTCAATTGTTTGGCTGTGTGGTTGGATGGATAGTCGAGTCAGGGGCGGTACCCCTCCTGGCCGTGATCGATTTCCATTCGGGGGTTGAACCGAGTCAAGGGTGGTACCCCTTGGCCGTGATCGGTTACCTCAATTGTGTGGTTGTGTTTGGATGGGCAATCGAGGCAGGAGCGGTACCCCTCTTGGCCATAATCGATTCCCGTTCGGAGGTTGAACCGACCAAGGGTGGTACCCCTCGCCGGTCGTAATCGGTTACCTCGGGAGTTGTGACGTGGTTGGTGGATGAGTAGTGGAAGTGTTGTGATTCGTACTTTACTGACTTCTTTGTGATTACATGTATGTTTTTCTCATTCTTGCTGTTTGTTTTAGTCTCTGGGTAGCGTGTTCACCCCTACTTGTAGTTGTGCAGGTTGGTGATCCTGAGTACACTTTTGGTGGGAGCTTTTGGGGATGTGTCGTGTCGACGCACTGTGTATTTTTTGTTGTTGTTGGCTTTTGTAGACTGTGGTCTGAGTTATTTTCCATGTATATTTCTGTATCGCAACTTGTATAAAATTTTTTGATGTAAATATTTGATTGACTGGCCATGTCGTGCCTCACTTTTGTACGCGTCACTTGTTGGTTTAATACAGATTTTAAAAGGAGAAATGGTATTGATGTATTTGTTGTAAACAGGTTTCTTTATTTGACTCGTGCAATCCCATTTTGAACTAGGGACGCCTAAATCAAAATGTGATGGCCTCGTGCGAGAATAGTTATGTTGTAATTTGAGGACGCTCGAGTTATTTCATAACTATATCGCATCGTGTTATTTCAAAGGTTTTAATTCTTCGGGTAACGACTTTAATTCGGGAAACCGGATTTTGGGGCGTTACAGTTTGGTATCAGAGGTCTCAGGTTCAACGCCTGTGCCTTACGTCGACACGTCGGGTAGAGTCAGTTGTAGGAAAGTTTGCGTGATTTTGGTCAATTTGGTCTTGTGGTGCGTGAATTGGTTGTTAGTGTGAGTTAAATGACGACTTGTGTGCGTGTGGTGACAATAAAATGACATGGTGACGGGTGGAGAAGTACCTGTGTTAAGGTTGTGAAATGTTGATAGTGAAACGTTGCGGCATGAAAATGAGTGTTGGCACGTTAGTGTGAATCTTGTTTGTTAGGATTGGACTGTACTAGGATAACAATCAGTTAGTACGTAGAGTAAATGTGGAGAATGTGAGAAGTTCTCGTCGCCCTTTTGCGCGGTGTTCTTTTGTAAAGAAATCCTAATTATGAACCGTCTTTGTGCAGTAGTGCACATGGCTCCGAGAACTAGGCGAGGTGGCGCCTTGAGGGGGAGAGGAGCACAGCGAGCGACGCATGAGCCTCCCAGGGCCGAACCCGGGGAGAGGACTACAGGGGTGGAGACGCCATCCACAGAGACTGCGTCAGGTAGCCCAGGACAGGCAGGGACCGCGGCTGAGGTGCCCCAGTCCACTGCAGGGATCCCCACTGTGGCTACCACCACTCTTCCCAGTGATCAGGTAGTGGGCGAGATACTACGGTCGGTACAGTCGTTAGCGGCCATGTTGGGACAGAGGGAGACCGTGCCCACGGCTCCTGAGATATCACCAGTGCCGCCAGAGGTACCTACAGTGCACGCACTCCGAGATTTCCTGCGCCTGAACCCCCCAGCTTTCCATGGAGAGCCAGACCCTACGCGAGCTGAGCAGTGGCTGCGACAGATCACCCGCGACCTTGATACGTCTGGGGTTACAGATGGGAGGACCAGAATCACGTTTGCCGTCCATCAGCTCAGGGACGATGCATACTACTGGTGGGAGCGAGTTCGGACCAGAGTGGGAGAGGACTATGAGGATTTCAAGGAGATTTTCCTTGAGAGCTATTTTCCCGAGTCGGCACGGGATAGCCGTCAGCAGCAGTTCCTGGAACTGCGACAGGGTACGATGACGGTGCTATAGTACGAGGCACAGTTCACAGCCCTGTCGAGATTTGCGCCAGACCTAGTGAGGTTCGAGGCGAGCCGATGTAAGAGGTTCGAGAGGGGACTACGACCAGAGATCTTCGACAGGATCCTCTCTCACCGGATCAGGGTGTACTCGGTGATGGTCGACACTGCAGCGGCCATCGAGGAAGGGATGGCAGAGGCACAGAGGCTCAGGGAGCAGAGACCCAGGCCGAGCAGCTTCACTAGGCAGACGGAGTCAAGGGACTTCAAGAGGCCTCGAGTTTCGAGCTTTCCTCCGCAGTCGTCGGGGAGAATGGTGCAGAGACCGTTAGCATCGCTGGATACCGTGGGATCCAGCCCAGTAGGCCCAAGGTCACCACCGGTATGCTATGAGTGTCATCTGCAAGGCCACCTCTGCAGGGATTGCCCTCGAAACCGGGCACCTACGAGGCAGCTTTCGGGGGGAGCTCAGAGCGGTCAGTTCAGAGCACCAGTAGAGAGACCGAGCGGTCGGCCAGGCCAGGCAGGCAGGCCTAACTCTGGACCACCCACGTGCTTTGGGTGTGGACGTCAAGGACACCTCGCTCGGGATTGTTACTCTAGCAGAATCGGGAGTCAGGGCCCACGACAGCACTCTGCACCATCTGCACGGTCGTCAGCAGCACGACAGGATTCGCGACCCCGACAAGGGGCCGGACCAGCCCAGTCGACAGGACCAGGTACTAGTCGGGGGAAGCCGAGGGCAGATGGACAGCAGGTCCAAGGTCGGGTCTATGCAGTGTCGGGTCATACCGAGCCTCTACAGTCAGAGGACCAGAGAGCAGTTCAGGGTACGTTCCTTGTTTTTAATTTGTGGGCGTCCATTCTTATCGACACGGGTGCAGCGAACTCTTTTATCTCAGCACATTTTGCACGAGCACTGGGGTTGGTAGTCGAGTCGCTGAGTCCGCCCTTGTGCGTCGATACACCTTTAGGGGACGACACTGTTCTAAGTAGAATCTGCAGGGCCTGCGAAGTTAGAGTAGCAGACCACTCTCTTGTGTGGGACCTTATCGTGCTAGACATGACTACTTTCGACGTGATCCTCGGCATGACCTGGTTGAGGCGATACAGGGCTAACATCGATTGTTATCGGAGGAGGGTGACCGTATCGAGTGGGGACTCGATGATTTCATGTTCATTGGGTAGCCGGAGTGGAGTTCTTCTTGCGGCGTTGTCCACTACGGTTGACGGACCGAAGGACGGAGGCAGAGAGCTACCACGAGTTGTCGACGAGTTTCCAGACGTCTTTCCAGGTGATCTTAGCGGATTACCGCCAATGCGCTAGGTGGAGTTCACTATCGAGTTGATGCCGGGAACTTCGCCGATCTCTGTGGCACCATATCGTTTCGCCCCCGCGGAACTCGAGGAGTTGAAGAGTCAACTCCAGGAACTGCAGGAGAAGGGGTTCATACGACCGAGCACCTTGCCGTGGGGCGCTCCGGCGTTGTTCGTAAAGAAGAAAGAGGGTTCGCTCCGGATGTGCATAGATTACCGGAAGCTGAACAGGGTGACAGTGAAGAATCGTTATCCGATGCCGCGGATAGACGATCTCTTTGATCAGCTCAGGGGATCGAGGTGCTTCTCCAAGATCGACTTGCGGTCTGGATATCATCAGTTGCGAGTACGGGAGGAAGACATCCCGACGACTGCGTTCCGAACGCGGTATGGTCATTTCGAATTCCTAGTGATGCCGTTCGGCTTGACCAACGCCCCAGTGGCGTTCATGGATCTTATGACTCGCATCTTCCGACCTTACCTCGATCGATTCGTCATCGTATTTGTCGACGATATTCTCATCTACTCGCCGGACGAGGGGACTCATGAGACGCATTTGAGGACTGTACTCCAGTTACTGCGATCGCACCAACTTTACGCGAAGTTGGAAAAATGCGAGTTCTGGCTTACCGAGGTGAGATTCCTCGGACATGTCGTATCTGGTGACGGCGTGTTTGTCGATCCGTCGAAGATCGATGCGGTCTCGAAATGGGCGCGACCGACGAGCGTTTTCGAAATCCGCAGCTTCCTGGGATTGGCAGGGTACTATCGGAGGTTCGTCAAAGACTTTGCGCGCCTCGCAGCACCTTTGACTCGCCTCACGCGGAAGGGAATTAAATTCAATTGGGATGAGACTTGCGAGCGCTCATTCGCGGAGTTGAAGACTCGGTTGACCACGGCTCCGGTTTTGATAGTACCTGAGCGAGGGATAGGCTATGACGTTTACTGCGACGCATCCGGAGAAGGACTGGGGAGTGTTCTGATGCAGCAGAGTAAGGTGGTGGCTTTTGGGTCCCGACAGCTTAAAGTGCACGAGAGAAACTATCCGACACACGATCTAGAACTTGCAGCGGTCGTGTTCGCACTAAAGCTTTGGCGTCACTACCTCTACGATGAGAAGTTTCAAGTCTTTTCGGATCACAAGAGCCTGAAATATCTCTTTACCCAGAAAGACCTGAACATGCGACAACGGCGCTGGATGGAGCTGATTGAGGATTATGACTTCGATCTGCTATACCACCCGGGCAAGGCGAATGTGGTCGCCGATGCCCTCAGCAGAAAGTCACTCCATAGCCTTGTCTCCGTAGCAGTTCGGGAATGGAAGATGATGGGAGAGCTCAGCGAGTTCAGGGTTGAGTTGGAGGAAGTTACGGGACGAGTCGCACTGTGTTCATTGGTGGCGCAGCCTACACTGGTGAGTCGGGTGATTGAGGCTCAGATTGATGACTCAGAGACAGCAACGTTCCGGATGAAAATGGCTAGCGGAGTTGAGTCCGAGGGGTGGTCGATGGGCAACGATCAGGGCCTTCGTTTCCGGAACAGATTATTTGTGCCCAAGAGTCTCCGTGAGGAAGTATTACGCGAGTCACACAACTCACGACTTGTTGTGCATCCTGGTGGGACTAAGATGTACCACGACATCAGGCGCCATTTTTGGTGGAATGGGATGAAGCGGGAGATAGCAGGGTTCGTAGCTCGATGTCTCACTTGTCAGCAGGTGAAGATAAAACACCAGAGACCAGCGGGACCTCTACAACCGTTGGAGATAGCCGAGTGGAAATGGGAGCATATTACAATGGATTTCGTATGCGGACTGCCGAGGTCAGCAAGGGGTAACGATGCGGTGTGGGTGATAGTTGATCGACTGACTAAGTCCGCGCATTTCTTGCCAATGAGGATGACAGACTCGGTAGATAAGTTGAGCAGACTATATGTACGCGAGATCGTGAGGTTACACGGAGTGCCGGTGTCGATAGTATCGGACCGAGATCCTCGCTTTACATCCCGATTCTGGGATAGCCTACAGGGCGCGTTGGGTACGGATATTCGTCTGAGTACGGCTTACCACCCACAGACGGACGGTCAGTCAGAACGGGTAATTCAGATATTAGAGGACATGCTCTGAGCGTGTATACTGGATTTCCATGGAGCGTGGGAGGATCATTTACCATTGGCAGAGTTTCCGTATAACAACAGTTACCAGGCTAGCATCGGAATGGCACCATTCGAGGCTTTGTATGGTAGACCGTGCCGATCACCAGTTTGTTGGGCTGAGGTGGGAGATAAGAGCCTACTGGGACCCGAGCTGGTAAGGGAGACTACTGAGAAGGTAGCCTTGATTCGAGAGCGCCTGAAAACGGCGCAGAGTAGACAGAAGAGTTATGCGGACCGGAGACGTCGACCTCTCGAGTTTGAGGTAGGCGACCACGTCTTCTTGCGAGTGAGCCCGAAGAAAGGGCTAATAAGGTTTAAGAAGGCAAGAAGCGACGGTAAGTTGGCCCCGAGGTACATTGGCCCCTTCGAGATCATCGCCAGGATTGGAGCAGTGGCTTACAGGCTCGCATTGCCGCCATCCCTTGCAGCGGTTCACAACGTATTCCATGTATCGATGCTGAGAAAATATCACCCTGACCCGTCGCACGTGATAGAGTGGGCTGAGTTGGAGTTGACCCCAGATGCCTCGTATGAGGAAAGGGCAGTTCAAATCTTAGACTCACGAGATCAGATATTGAGAGGCAAGACCATCCCACTAGTGCGAGTGCTTTGACAACATCACGGTGTCGAAGAGTCGACGTGGGAGCGGGCAGATGAGATTCGTGCTAAGTATCCCCGCCTTTTCGAGAATTGAGGTACGTTTTAATTTCACGGACGAAATTCTTTAAGGAGGGAAGGTTGTAAGGACCGCTCCCGGTCAATTTGGGTCAATTTTGTGAAAAATGGATAAAAATTTAAAAGTTCGCGATTTGACCAAATTTTGACCCGAGAGTCACCGAGGACTACTATTTGAGCCATTGTAAGTTGAAATTGTAATATTATGGATATTAGGTTCATATGGAAGCAAAAATTTAGCGAAACATCACGGTTCCGACGGTTTCGAAAAACGTGTCAGTTTCGGACGATTTCGGGTCCGAAATGACAAAAGTGGCTTGTAGGACCCCCCTACTTTACACATGGCATGATTCTAGAGGGGGGGGGAGACTTTTTGAGTGGTTAAAAATTAAATGGGTTAATTTAGATTTAAAAGAAAATGGGAAATATGTATATTTAATTAGTTTAGTGTTTAAATATTATAGTTTAAGTGATAAAGAGGGGGAGGGGGAGCCATACACGGCAGAAACAAATAGAAGGAGAGAGAGAGAGGAGGGCTGGGCGAGAGAAGAAGAAGAAGGAAGAAGAGGAGAAGAGCTTTTGGCGATTTTCCCGACGATCCGGCCGCGTGATAGACCGTTTTCTTGCGTATTCGGGTTCCTCGCATCATTGGCTACGGTAAGCAACTCATTTTTTCTCATCGTGATGAGTTTGAGTTGTGGGTTTGATGAGAAATGAGTGAAATGATGATGAAGTGGAGTTGTAGGGGTGTTTTGGAGCATTTTGGGACGTTTTTTGAAATTTTCTGGTGGCCGGAGGGTTCGCCGGAGCTCCGGCCGGTCACCGGAGCTCCGGTCAGTGTGGTGGCGCGCCGGAGGTGGTCCGGCAGTGGCCAGCCCCTGCCTTGGCTGGCCGTGGCAGCCTATGGTGACCGTGGGCCTTTTGGGCCTCTCGGGCCGTGAGTGGCCCGGGTGGTCCCACGAGCCCGGAATTCGGGTTTGTGAGTTTCGGGAGGTCTCGGGTAACCCTCGAATCGATAGTTGGCACCCTTGGTGATTTTTGGATTTAAATTACGAAAATTGGAAAATGTGTGTCGAAACTTTAAATTACGCGATTAAATCGCTCGGGTGTCGGAATTCGATTCCGTCAATTGCGTTGGTCCTCTCGAATATAATTAGGAATTTAGACACAAATTTGGAAATTTTCAGAGGCCCGAGGGACAATTTCACACGAGCGGGCAGATTCGACTTAACGGGCAAAATGGGCCGTTTCGGGCCCATTTTGACAACTTAAGTTAATTAAGAAGTGTTGGAGTGAGCGATACTTGTCGTGGTGGCACTTGGGTTTAATTTCGTGAAAATTCGGATTCCGGTTAGTTATTAAAAATTGTGATTTTGTCACTTTTAGATTCCTTTGACGACCGCGGGAAAGGAAAGGCATAGCTTGGCGTCGCGAAAATCTTAGGAGCTTACGTTGGAAAATTTGAGGTAGGGGGACATAGCTTACCTAGACTCATTCTCTTGATGCATTGATTGAATTTATTTGAGTATTTAGTCGAGATAAAATGAAATGTTTGAACACCTTTTGCTCGATGTTGTGAATTAAATAGCATGTTGATGTGTTGATATAAATGCCTCTCTGTGAATTAGTTGAGTATTAAACTTGAACTGCTTGTGAGCACCTAGTTGTGCATGGTTATATTATTGCTTTTCAGACGATGACTTATTCCGTCTCGCACTTGTCTTGTTTGTGTGGATGTAAATGCCTCTCTGTGAACTAGTTTCTTGCACTTGGTTTGTGTTCTGTGAATGTATCGAAGGGTGTTGGGGTGTGGTTGGTAAGGATGTTGTGATGTGGAAGGGTGGAAAGGTGATGGGAGGCTGTGTGGTTGGATGGATAATCGAGTCAGGGGCGGTACCCCTCCTGGCCGTGATCGATTTCCATTCGGGGGTTGAACCGAGTCAAGGGTGGTACCCTTTGGCCGTGATCGGTTACCTCAATTGTATGGCTGTGTGGTTGGATGGATAGTCGAGTCAGGGGCGGTACCCCTCTTGGCCGTGATCGATTTCCATTCGGGGGTTGAACCGAGTCAAGGGTGGTACCCCTTGGCCGTGATCGGTTACCTCAATTGTGTGGTTGTGTTTGGATGGGCAATCGAGGCAGGAGCGGTACCCCTCCTGGCCATAATCGATTCCCGTTCGGAGGTTGAACCGACCAAGGGTGGTACCCCTCGCCGGTCGTAATCGGTTACCTCGGGAGTTGTGACGTGGTTGATGGATGAGTAGTGGAAGTGTTGTGATTCGTACTTTACTGACTTCTTTGTGATTACATGTATGTTTTTCTCATTCTTGCTGTTTGTTTTAGTCTCTGGGTAGCGTGTTCACCTCTACTTGTAGTTGTGCAGGTTGGTGATCCTGAGTACACTTTTGGTGGGAGCTTTTGGGGATGTGTCGTGTCGACGCACTGTGTATTTTTTGTTGTTGTTGGCTTTTGTAGACTCTGGTCTGAGTTATTTGCCATGTATATTTCTGTATCGCAACTTGTATAAAATATTTTGATGTAAATATTTGATTGACTGGCCATGTCGTGCCTCACTTTTGTACGCGTCACTTGTTGGTTTAATACAGATTTTAAAAGGAGAAATGGTATTGATGTATTTGTTGTGAACAAGTTTCTTTATTTGACTCGTGCAATCCCATTTTGAACTAGGGACGCCTAAATCAAAATGTGATGGCCTCGTGCGAGAATAGTTATGTTGTAATTTGAGGACGCTCGAGTTATTTCATAACTATATCGCATCGTGTTATTTCGAAGGTTTTAATTCTTCGGGTAACGACTTTAATTCGGGAAACCGGATTTTGGGGCGTTACATAAAAAACCTAATATAATCCAACAAATATAATTAATATCTGAGATTATTATGTACGGTCAAACCCTTTTGTAAGGATATTATTCAAATTAACGTAAACTAATATATTTGATGTTGAATCTCGTTTTAGAATTTTGTCCTTTCATTACATAACTTTTAATTTTACTTTACTAGCTATAGTGAAAATTGGACTAGTAAAACTATGTCACGTTATGTCATGTCAAATTTAAAAATTATGTTTTTTTGAAAATCAGACTAAAGTTTGACTGTAAAAGATATTTCAAGCCAAATTGAGCAATATTTTTCGGGGCTATATTTGGATAGAATCACATACAAAATGCAATTTACAAGACTCATCGATATAAAATGACACATGAACATCTTTTGTATAAAGCAATTGCTTAGTAGTTATACAATTAGTAGTGGATTAATACGTACGTAAGTGAACCGAGGTTTTAAACAAGTCGATCGGACTCGATTGTTAATTATTTACTTCAAACTCGATATAATCAAGTTTGAGCCCAACCATCTAAGCTTTGAGAGCCGATTCATTTAGTATAATAATAAACTAAGTTTATACTGCAAGGCTATAGTTAGTCTTTTCAAATACAAATTAAAAGTAAATTAAAATTTTTATGAGAAATGACCAATTTACCCTCCTCAACTCATCATCGTCAGGATAATAGTGCAATCAAAGGGATTAAACTTTTTATGATTCGCGCATTGCCATGTTCTGTCTATATCTTTCATTTTCTGGCTCTTGCTTTCCCGTCTTGGGAATCAATTGTCAAGTTTTTTTCCTTAATAAAACTTGTTTTTTGTTGATTAAAAAGTATTTGTAGGGATAAACTAATATATAATGATACTATACCGCTACTATGATATCGGTTTCACTTTATCATAGTTATTATAAAAATTAATTTAAAGTTATTTAATTGTTTTTGAAATTTTGATCAGATAGTCACGCAAGATGTCACGCACAATATTATGACAAAGTGTATGAAAACTTGTGTAGATAAAGACAGACGGTAAATAATAAAAATAATAAACAACGGCACACAAGATTGTTTATCCAGTTCAGTGCAACATCACCTACGTCTGGGGGCGCTCTTCCAATGGAAAGGTTTCACTATATGGTAATGCGTCAAAACATGCAAGTACCTATGATTATCACAAGATCTATACTTTATACTACTATTACAAGTGCAAACCTATCTTTGGGACTCCCCCTTGATTCCACTCTTCGAGCAATCACCTTGCTCTGTCAGTTCAAGTTGTCGTTGAACGTTTTGGTTGCGTGCAGTCTTCACTCACTCGATCAGTAAACCCTCACTCACTTTAACTCTCAATAGTTAACGTGATACACAATAACCATAGCATAATACACAGTCTCTCAACCCGCAAACCTTCACGTCTAAGAGCTTTGTATATTATTGTTAGGAAAAACAAAAACTGCCGATTGCTAAGGGGGCAGCCTAAGCTTTTATAGCAATCGATCATGTGCATTAACCCTATTGGGTTTTCTTTTGTTCATCGTCGACTATCTTTCCAGAATTGTGTTGAATACTGGAGATTTCCCATAATCCTTGTTGTAGTCGAACTTCATTAAAATGGAAACTTTCCTTAACTTTTCTTAATTGCGTCGAACAAGATGTCAGCCGAGATGTCGAAAAAGATGTCCTCCAAGATTTCGTACATGATGTTTCGACATTCTTCATGACATAATTCCTAGTTCCTTACAAATAAGCCAATCTACAAAAACGTCGTAACTACAATTTCCCCCTTTGGCTATTTTTAAGGTCATCATTCCTTGGGGCATTTTTTCGGGTGCATTTGTTTTCGTATCGACATCGCCGCATCCTTGCAATATTCCTGTGCATCCGTGTTCATATCGACATCACCATTACTCCCCCTTGTTGTCTAAAAACGATAGCCAAAAAGCCAAAAGAAATTCCAAAAAGATGGCATATCCTTACGATATAATAATAAAGAGTAACACAAAAAGTAAATTTTACACAAACAATTCCTCGATCAGCAGTCGAGAAATGTGAGTGAACTTGTCCGAGCAAACTACAAATAAAAGTTGTTCAGTCATGGGGACCCATAAGCAATAAAGTTCATAAATAAAACTACTATTGGAATTAGTAGTATCCTCTTCAGATGCTGTGGCAGAGGCATCTTGTGAGGCTTCTTCATCGGCGTTAGTTGGTTTTGGTAAGGAGGAGGAGGAGTCATTGTTGTCATAGTCTTGAAGAGGTAGTGTCTTCAGCAGGTTAGCACAATGAGATCTTCGCTCGGACAAATGTCTTAGTGCCAACTTCAGATTGATGATGTCCTTGTCAAGCACAGATATTTCTCTGTTGAGCATTATATCATCCCTGATGGTGGTCTTTGTTGGAGGAGCAGTGTTGGTAGCCCTTTCGGACGATGCCTTAGTTGACTTGACTTCCTTCATGACAAGATCAGGAGCATGTTTCCCTTCAAACAGTTTGTGGCTGAACATAATCATTCCTCCACGTTTTCCAGCCTTATCAGTTGTCTTCAACACAGTGGGGTGTTGGTGCATTTGGAGCTCAGATAGCAGAGAGGGAAAATCAATAGGTGTTTTCACAGCTTGTGATATGGCATGTCTAATTAAATGGTCAATAACAAATTGCCCAAAATCGAGTGTTGAACTAGTACCTATTTGGAAGATGATGACCGCTAGCTCTGGTTTGATGGAAGATGCATGAGTGGATGGCGCCCAATTAGCTACTCCGATACGGAAGAGTACGGAGTACTTTTAAGTAACGTCTGAGGCCGTAACTGTCCCTTTAGTAGGCCATACTCCGCTCTTATCGCCAGATATTTCATTGAGGACCTTGTTCCGATTAGGTGGTGGAATAGAACAAACACACTTTCTCCCCAGAAAGACATTGATAATGTTGGAAGAGATGTTGAAACGTAAGCCTCTGACATAAACCTCCTCAAACTCCGAATCATCCGGGAGCCAAAACCAGTAGTAAGATTTGCAATAAACCCCTTAATCAACAATGGATAGTGATTACCTATGTTGGTGACTGTCTTCGTGTTCGTCCAATACCTTCTTTTTCAGATAAGAGAGAACGGTGTGAGCAGTTTTGGTGGCATCTTCTTTGACAGCCGGAGCTGCCTCTTGTACGCCATCATTTGCGGCTTCTTCTTAAACAAGCTTTGCGGCGGCATCAGTTACACCATTTGCTACATCTTCTATAGCAGCATTACTTCTGACAACTCCTGCGATATCTGCAGGTTCATTCTCCTTTTCTCCTTCAATCTCGTCCTGACCGGCATCTTCATCTCCGGTTTCTTCCTCATCAGACACACTTTTGGTTCTGGTTTCTATGCCAGCTTCCTCATAATCAGGGATTTCTTCTTCCACCACAACTTTTTATGTGGTCATTAGTAGGTCATCTTCAGCAACTTCTTCTCTAACATCTCCTTCATCTATTCCTTCTAGCCCATAACTGCCCGGAGTCGAATCATCTTTTTCCCCTTCTTTCTCAGAGTTCATCAGGGCCTCAACCACTTCTTCGGGAGGAGGATCATGATTTTCTAGTCGCGACTCCAGAAGGTCACTGTTCCTCGAGGTGTCAATATTTGAAATAATAGATGAATCGATACCTTGAGTGGTTTGGGAGATGATTGAAGACACTGGTCCAGAGGTGATTGGCCTAGGTGCTTCTGGAGTTCCCTGGACAACGTCAGCTCCTCGTTCCGGGCATGATAGGTCAGTCATTGAAAATGCAACTGGTGAGACATCTCTGGTCGAACCCTCGACATCCTTCTTGGGATTCAACCCCTTGATTCATACTCCGTATTGATTAGTGCTAGGATTGTTGATTTTGGGAACCTTTTCCTTGATCTTCCTTGATTTCGCTTATCCCTTGTCGGTGTCCTTCTTGTTTGCTGTGAGGTTGCTCCTGGTCTTCACCATGGTTACCGAGACTCGCAATTTTTGGAAGAGTGTTGAGAGGTTTTGAGACTTTGTTGATGCCGATACAACTCATGCGACCTTTCCTCTTTTTGTACTCGGATGGGCTTTTGGTGTGCCTGGCCCAATGGCATGTGTTGGGATTTTGGACCGATTCATGAAGAGGTACCAACTAACTTTTATTAACCGCCAACAACTTCTCTAATTGGTTGATGGTGCAGAGTCTGAGTGACGATCTGAGGTACTCGAATCTTATTGAGTCCAATGCCTTGGTAAATATGTCAGCCAACTGCTTTTCTGTATGGATATGTCCTAAAACGATCTTCTTATCCTCGACCAGCTCGCGGATGAAGTGATGTCTAATGTCTATATGTTTAGTTTTTCTATATTATACTAGATTCTTTGAGATGTTTATTCAACTGAAATTATCACAATACAAGGTCATGACTTCTTTTCTGACATTATATTCGGCCAACATTTGCTTCATCCATAGTAATCGAGTGCAGCTACGCCCAGCAGCTATATACTCTGATTCAGCGGTGGATAAGGCAACACAATTTTTCTTTTTACTAAACCATGATATGAAGTTGTTGCCAATGTAGAAGCATCCTCCAGATGTGCTCTTCCTGTTTGCCGTGCTTCCGGCCCAATCTGCATCACAATACCCCACAAGGGTAGAAGATGTGTCAAATGAATATAGGAGACCCAAATCTGCAGTCCCTGAGATATATGTTATAATTCTTTTAGCTTGGGATAGATGACTGGACTTAGGATTAGCTTGATATCGTGCACATACTCTCACAGAGTAAGCAATGGCTGGTCGACTAGGGGTAAGGTAGAGAAGGCTACCAATGATGCTCCTATATAGGTGTTGGTCGACGGCTTCTCCTGGATCATCTTTAGTTAGCTTGATATGTGTAGCTGCTGGTGTACGTTTATGTGAGGCCCATTCAAGCCCAAATTTCCTGGCAATATTCTTTGCATATTTGTTTTGAGAGATGAAGATGATATCACTTAGCTGCTTGATTTGAAATCCTAGGAAATAGGTAAGCTCTCCTACCATGCTCATCTCGAATTCTGGTTGCATTTGTTGGACAAAGTACTCTACCATTTTTCTTGACATCCCTCCAAAGACAATGTCATCGACATATATTTGGGCAATCAACAAATTTCTGTTCTCATTCTTCACAAATAGAGTCTTGTCGACTCCCCCTCTTGTGTAGCCACTATGAATCAGAATATTGGTTAGTCTTTCATACCAAGCCCTTGGTTCTTGCTCTAATCCATAGAGGGCCTTCTTGAATTTATACACATGATTAGAAGAGTAAGGATCTACAAATCCTTTAGATTGCGCTACATAAACTTTTTCGTTGAGATATCCATTTGGAAATGCACTTTTGACATCCATTTGATAAATCTTAATATGCATATGACATGATATCCCTAGTAGAATCCGAATTGCTTCAAGCCTAGCTACTGGGGAAAAAGTCTCATCGAGATCTACTCCCTCAATTTGAGTGTATCCTTGAGCTACTAACCTTGCTTTATTGCGAGTGATGTTTCCAAACTCATCAGATTTGTTCTTGAAGATCCATTTTGTGCCAATGACATTTGCTTCATATGGTTTGGGCATTAGCTCCTATACCTGGTTCTTCTCAAACTGATTCAGTTCTTCTTGTATAGCATTGACCCAATATTCATTGTTGATGGCTTCATTGACATTCTTGGGTTTAATCTTGGAGACAAAACATATATTACCTATCATCTCTCTGTAATTTACAGGAGTTTTTGTCCGAGTCCGTATGCCTTCATTTAGATCTCCAATTACTCCAGAGGCAGGATGATTAACCTGAATTCTCTGATAGGGGTTCTTGTCGCTGGTTTCAAGAATTGCCTCATCGCCACTAA
This sequence comes from Geranium rotundifolium, assembly GCA_963920655.1. Classification (NCBI taxonomy): domain Eukaryota; kingdom Viridiplantae; phylum Streptophyta; class Magnoliopsida; order Geraniales; family Geraniaceae; genus Geranium; species Geranium rotundifolium. The sequence goes on from OY987322.1 coordinate 21,854,923, forward strand.
AATATTGCATGTCATCGTTGTCTTCTGTCTTACTACTGACATCCTAACTGACATCCGGGATAACATCCTTCCTAACATTGTTGAGATATGCTCCAGGTAGGACTCCATCTTCTTCAGCAGCATCTTGACAATCATCATTAACTACAACATTGATTGATTCCATCATAGTCTTGGTTCGTTTGTTGTTGACCCGATACGCATGACTATTCCTTGAGTAGCCAAGGAAGATGCCTTCATCACTCTTTGGATCAAGTTTCCGACGAGATTCTTTATCAGCCAGAATATAACATGTGGATCCAAAGATATGGAAGTATTTAACGTTAGGCTTCCTCCCCCTCCATATTTCATAATGAGTCACTAACATACCTGGTCGGAGAGTGACTCGATTGTGGATATAGAAAGCAGTGTTAAGTGCTTCTGCCCAGAAGTAGCATCATGACTCTAGCCATTTCTTGTAGAGTCCGATTTTTGCGCTCAACAATGTCGTTCTGTTGGGGGTGTTTGGTGCTGAGAACTCATGGGCTATCCTTTCTGAGTTGCAGAAGTCCGCAAATCTATTGTTCTCGAACTCTCGAACATGATCACTGCGGAGACGAATTACTTTTCCAATCGTCTCCCCTTTTTCTCACTGAACCTGGATGCAAAGAGTCTTGAAGATCGAAAAGGTGTTAGATTTGGCACGAGGGAAATCAACCCGTGTGTACCTTGAATAGTCGTCCACACACACGAAAACATAGGATTTTCCTCCAAGGCTTTCGACTTGCATTGGTCTCATGAGATCAACGTGTATAAGTTCAAGTACTCGGAAGGTGGTGATATGTTGTAGCTTCTTGTGCGACATCTTTGCTTGCTTTTCGATCTGATATTCTCCGCAGATCTTTCCTTCTACAATTTTCAGATTTTTAATTCCAGTAATGGCATGCTCCGAGATCGCCTTCTACATTCTTCTAAGGTTTAGATGTTCAAGCTTTCTATACCATAATTTGGTTTCCTTTATTTTGGAGACAAGACACTTTGATCCTATGATGTTTGAATCTGGTGACCCAATGTAACAATTATCCACCGAGCGGAAGATGATAGCTTGATCGATATTCTTCACAACACATGCTTCTTTTGTAAAGTTGACATCTAAATCCAGATCACAAATCTGGCTATTGCTAATTAAATTTGCCTTGAGTCCTACAAGTAATGCCTCAGTTAGGCAGGAAGCTCTTGGATGCTTGAGTAGTCCTTTTCCAATGATTCGAGCTCAGACCCATCTCCAAAATAACATAACATTTTGTATATATTTTTATGTTAGATAAAAAATCAGGAGTACCTGTCATGTGTCGAGAACATCCACTATCAAGATACTAGTCCTTGTTGGTTGAGGCACTTAAGGAGGTGTATGCAACATTAGCTCGATAGACTAGATTCTTTGGTCTCCATTCAAGACGGGATGTTTTCTGAGGAGTCGAGAAGCGACCTTAATATCTCATTTGACTCTGTGGTGATTGAGCTTGCTTCTTTCCCATAGAGCTGATAGCAAAATGGCATGATATGACCGTTTTGTCCACAGTAATGACATATCCACTGATACTGGTAAGTTGGAGTTTTGGAAGGTCGATGTCTGAGTGTAGAATGTCTTCTTGTCATTGATTGGAAAAAACATGTTGTAGAAGATATCATGACATTTTCCGTAGGAATCCCTGTAGAATGTGTCGAAACATCCCGTAGTTTTTTGTCAGCCACGGCTTTTTGTGGGACAAACTTTGTTTAGGCTGTCGTGGAGGTATTATGTGTGTACTCTAGTCCCGTCATATCTTTGGACTGCTTTCATACGGACAAAATCTTGTTAAGGCTTTCAGTATCGGAGTTCATCATTTTTACTAACTTTGTCATATGGTCAATTTCTCCATTAAGTCGAGTAACTTCTCGTTTCAGTTCAACTATCGTCTCTAGTAGTCTAGACTTGTCATTAGTAAGAATGATGATATGTCCTTCTTGTTGGTCAAGAATCTGAGATTCCTCGACCCATTTATCATACAAGCTCCTACATGCCTCGTTCAGTTGCTCTTTAATCCAAGTATTGTTGGGAGACAGATGATGAGGGTTATCATTGATATCAACTAAGTTATCAATGTTACACGAAGAAGTGGCAACAGTAAATGCAACAAAATTGCTTACCTCCTCCGAACCACTGTCCTCATTATCTTCGTCTGACAAGGTGGCATTATATCCTCGTTTCTGTTTCTTGATGAAGTTTGGGCATTCTCTACGAATATGGCTAAATCCCTTACATTCGTGGCACTAAGGTCCTTTGTTTTTGCTGTTTCCTTCTACACTTTTGTTTGGTTTGTCAAGATTTCCTTCTGTCTAAGCTTTTTGTGGAGCTTTGTTTTTGGCATCTGTCGTGACATTCCTTCCGCCCATTCGATTGTATCCCCTCATGACCTTGTTATAATTCTTTGTGAGTAAGGCAATTGTGGTGTCAATATCTTCATTAGAGTCTGAATCCTCAGATTTTTTTTGCTTGTATATTGAGCTTTTGAGAGCAACTCCTTTATTCTTTTTGTCGATATTGGGTAGAGATAGCTCATAGGTCATTAAAGATCTCATCAATTCATCAAATTTCAAGGTCTTGAGGTTATGAACTTCCTCAATGGCAGTGATCTTCATTTTGAACCTAGGGCTTAGTGCACGTAAGGTTTTTCTTACCAATTTTTCATCAGACATGGGTTCGCCCAAAGAGTAGGATTCATTAGCTAGGTCTCAGATTCGAACATTGAATTCGGCGATTGATTTATCTTCTCTCATGATAAGAGCTTTAAAGTTTGTCGAGTACTGAAGCTTATACTCTCGGATCTTGGTTGTTCCATCATATGCTATGGCTAGGATCTTCCATACAGATTTGACAATGGTGCATGTGTTGATCAGTCTGAACACGTTTATGTCAACGCCATTGAAGATAGCATTCAGAGCTCGAGAATTACTTAGTGATTCTTCATCTTCTTCATCAGTCCAGTCTTTTATGGTTTTGGACCGATGAGGTTACCATCACTATCACTGAGTTGTGGAGCATCCCATCCTTTGATCACATCCTTCCATGTTTAATGTCAAGAGACTTCATGAAGGCACACATGCGAGCCTTCCAATAGCCGTAGTTGCTTCCATCTAGAACCGGAGGTCGGTTAATAGATCCTCCTTCTCTGGTATTGTCCATCTTGTGATCATAATTTTTCGACTAGGAACTCACCTAAAGTAGTAGGTGCCCTCTCTTATACCAATTAAAATTTTGATCAAATAGTCACGCAAGATTTCACGCACAATGTTATGACAAAGTATATGACAACTTGCGTAGATAAAGACATATAGTAAATAATAAACGTAATAAACAACGACACAAAAGATTGTTTACCCAGTTCGGTGCAACATCACCTACGTCTGGGGGCGCTCTGCCAGTGAAAAGGTTTCACTATATGGTAATGCGTCAAAACATACAAGTACCAATGATCATCACAAGATATATACTTTATGCTACTATTACAAGTGCAAACCTATCTTAGGGAATCCCCATGAATCCAAGACTCCATCTTGATTTCACTCTTCGAGCAATCGCATTGCTCTGTCAGTTCAAGTTGTCGTTGAACGTTTTGGTTGTGTGCAGTCTTCACTCACTCGATCAATAAACCCTCAATCATTTTAACTCTCAATAGTTAACGTGATACACAATAACCATAGCATAATACAAACTCTCAACCCGCAAACCTTCAAGTCTATGAGCTCTATATATTATTGCTAGGAAAAACAACCTAAGCTTTTATTGCAATCGATCATGTGGATTAACCCTATTGGGTTTCCTTTTTGTCATCGTCGACTATCTTTCCAGAATCGTGTCGAATACAGCTGGAGATTTCCCATAATCCTTGTTGTAGTTGAACTTCATGAAAACGGAAACTTTTCTTAACTGCGTCGAACAGGATATCAGCCGAGCTATCGACAAAGATGTCCTCCAAGATGTCGTACACGATGTTTCGACATTCTTCATGACATCATTCCTAGTTCCTTTAAAATTAAGCTAATAAGCAAAAACGTCGTAACTACAGTTTTTTTCAAAACTTTACTCTAACACCATTAAGTTTTGCATGAATTTTTTTTATTTCCTTAAAAAGACCAAAATGTCCCCTAGAGTCTTCTCCATTCCCCCAAACCAATGCACCTACACGACCTCCTTCGGCGCCGCCCTGTTTCCAATGTGCCACCTCCCACAAACAACCTCGAGGAGAAAAGTGCCAAAACGAACATGTCAGAGCTCGCCATCGGCTTCCCGATCCGGACCAGCTTTGACGCTAGGTACCAGAGCGTCCCCACCACCCTCGTCGTGCCCGAGTTCGATTTGCATTCATGGATCTTCGCAAGCCTGAAATCGCCGACCGACCAGTAAGGTCGCCGCCAAGCAGCACATTGTTGACTTTGATTTCTTTGTGAATCACGACCTGCTCCCATTTCTCGTGAAGGTACATAAGCCCCAAAGCTACGTTTTATGGTAAGGTTGTTGTGACACACCAAATTAGCATTGATTACACAAAATTAGCATGATATTATTCTAATATCGTTGACCTCCCCATATTACTCATATTACCTTATATGTCATTACTGCACATATTCATTGTACATATATAGACATATAAAAGCTTGTATATATTGGGACATTAGCTCCCAAGTACAATAATCGAATAAAAATCAACAGCTTTTCATTAATTTATTCATGGTATCAGAGCGAAAATCTCATACCTTGAAATTTTAAACAAAGCCGCGAGATGATGTAGGAATGACGATCACGGACAAAGTCGGAGCAGTAGTGACCACATCCGGAGCCGCCACCTCCACCACTGTTCAACCACCGAGTCCATATCTCCTACACCAATCAGATCACCTAGGTTAGTCGTTTGGGTCAGAATTATTGAGTGATTCTTGAAATAATTGGTACACATGGAAACCCCATGTTACCAATGAAATTCAGTGCAAAAACAAGCTTGGATTCGTAAATGGAGCTTTACCTGAACCAGCCTAAGACAACCTCGAATATCATAATAAGGTCTAGTGCAACGCCATGGTAAAATCATGGATAGTGAACTCGTTATGCAAAGAGTTACGGGATGGAGCAGTCCATTCCATCACAGCCCGAGACATTTGGATTGACTTAGAGCAGCGTTTCACACAGGGAGTCGTGACTCACATATACACGCTTCGACGAACGATAGCCTTACTCTAGCAAGAACGACAAACTGATTATGTTTATTATGGGAAACTGAAGCAGACATGGTCGGAGCTGCAAGGTCTCATACCACTTCCAATATGCTATTGCGGGAAATGCACCTGCGATATCAACGGCAGAAACCGAGCCATAAGAGAGGAAGAAAAGGTTTGTGATTTTCTTATGGGATTAAATGATGAATTTGGGAATGTCCGCTCACATGTTTTAGCATGGATCCATTACCTGGGATTGGTCGTGCATACTCAACTGCTGCCCAGGAAGAGAACCAACGACGGGCCATACTCACCTATTCTTGAGTTACTGTCTGAAGAAACGATATTGTCCAAGCATAGAGAACATGCCCTATAGCCTTTAGTCTGAATGCCCCATAGCATTCCCAAACCCGGGAAGTCACTGATTGTCCACATCACAACAACCCGCATTATGAAGGCCTCTTTCTTGAAACCATTCCACGTGACAACTCCGTACTTCCACAACTGATTCAACTCATCAATCAGTGGACGCATGAAGTTATTCAAGCATTTTCCAAGTGATATTTGACCATATAACAACATGGTGAGGATGTTGTATTCCTTTCTCATAGCCATCGAGGGCGGAAAATTCAATCGGATAGAAACTATAGGCCACCGACTATAGCTCGGCGCATTAGGCCCATATGGACTGAACCCGTCGGTTGCCAAGGGAACTGCACGTTCTTAATTTCGCGTGAAAAGAATGGGTATGTCTTGTTAAACATTGTTAGTCCTCACCGTCTGATGGATGTACTAATATTATATCATCCTCTTTCTCCCGCTTCCCATGCCATCGCATCTACTTAACTGTCTCTGGTGCCAGATATAAACATTGCAGTCGAGGAATCAGTGGAAAATACCAAAACGTCTTCTTCGAAACATATTTATTTCCGACTTTCGCGTACCTTGCTTCTCCACAAATGCCACATGTATGCCGCAACGAGTCGTCTATGTAGTACAAGTGCATCCGTACAAACATGCATCATATTTAACGTGCAACAGTTCAATTGCCTTCAATCTCTGCTTGTCGATACATAGGTAGATGGGTAACATACCACGTACTTCTTCGACGACTACGTTAAAAGTTGCGTCCGACATCCCGGTCCTCTACTTGATGGACAATATCCGTAACAGCCTGCTAAAGCTGTGTCTTCACTGGTGACGGCACAGATGGTTTCGTACCACTACTTTTGCATCTCTGTTACTAACCGGTTGTATGCCATCATGGTTTCTTTAGCTACTCCCTCCTCGACTTCGGTCACCATATTTTTGTCCTTATTTATCTCGTCAACCCATACATCTGTATATGGGTCTACATCGTCCACAAACTGCAGCACAGGATTGGCGTGCACTAGATCGTTGTCTGACGTCGAACAAGGCAGATTCTGTGAAGTTGACGGCAAACTCATATCTGAATTGCAGCTCGAACTAGCTAATCGTGCTTCTCCGCGATGGATCCACACATTATACAATCTAAGTAACCTTTCTTCAGTATATGATCGCAAATGGTGTCCATATCGTGTCGATTACAACATCTCATGCACGGACACTTAAAACGTTCCACCCCATTTGTTTGTGCATTTTTTCTCGCAAATTTAACAAAACTGCTTAATCAGTTCATTCATTCTTCACTCATTTTATGGGAACCTATCCATCGTCGATCCATTCTATGTAATATATATAAATTCGATAAAGAATACAAATAAATATATTTTGAAAAAGTATGCACTATTTAACCGAAATCACAATAAATATAATAAAGTACGTGAATTATATAACAAAAATCTCAACAAATATAATAAACTATACATACATTGTTTAAACGTACATACCTTCTAATTAACCGAAAAATTAGAAAAAAATAATTTCGCAACTTCGACTCCATCGACTAATAAGGAGTGAGATTTTACGAACTATATTATTTCTGGGGAAGAATTATAGTATAGTCGAGAAATTACGAAAACTACTTTTCAAAAAAATTGTAACGATATTACGAAAATAGTCTTCATAGGAGGAAATTTGTAGGGGCGAAATTATGGGGGGAAAAGAAGAGGGAGGGACTGTTAATTTATCCAGTCAAATTGTAACGACATATTAAACAATATGCACCATCACAAAACCTGAGTGACGGCGCATATTGCATCATGCGAGGTCACTATCAACAAATTTGTAACGACACATGTATTTTCATGCGCCGTTACAAACGATCGCTACCAATGGTGCATAGAATTTGTAATGGTGTATCTTGCCACATGCATCCTTACTCTCATATTTTGTAACGGCACACTCTCTCTACACACGCCGTCCTTAAGAAAAAAACTGATAATGAATGTATGTGAAATTATTTTTATTATTTAATATAATTTCTTGATTCACATATTTTATTTGTGGTTTCCTAACTTTATTTAACTTATAATACAAGGGTAATTCCATGTAAGTATCCAAAGTTTGCCTCATTTCGAAATCAGTACCCCAACAATTTTTAAGTTACACTTAAGGTAACAACTGTTAAATATATGAGAATTAGTTTGTAACAAGTCTAAAATACCCTCAATAGTTATGATCGGTCTGACTGGTTCAAATCTAGTCAAAACGGTTCAATCCTAATGGTTTAATTATTAATAATTAAAATAATATAAAAAATTAATTATTATTATATTGAAACTGTTGAATATAATAACTCACTCATACGACCTACGTTTCAGGCTGATAGTATATCAAATAAAGAGAATCAGAAGATGAACAACTTTGAAGAATAATATTAATAATTAATATTATTTTAATTATTAATAATTAAACCGGTTTGACCGGATTTGGACCGGTCAGATTTTAATTCATAACAATTTAGGGCATTTTAGACTTCTTACAAACTAATTTTGTTTATATTTAACAGTCGTTACCTTAATTAAGTGAAACTTAAAAATTGTTGAGGTATCCACAAAAAAAGTTTCAAACTTGGGGCACTGATTTCAAAATGAGGCAAACTTTGGTACTAACATAGAATTACCCTTATAATATGTATACGGATAAACATCCATTTTACTAAATTTTAATGGTTCTAAAGTAAAGCATGCACTTTTACGTTATAGAAAAGAAAGGGATATTTCATGATTACTACGGTGAAGTTTGATATATTTCCATGTTACTACGGTGAACTTTTTTAAGTGTCACTTCAATACGGAAAACTATTTTTATGTGTCATTTTACTCTACTGATGTTAAAACAGATGAAAAATAAACTGTTTAACTTTCAAATTTTATTAAATGGCGAAAATACCCCTAATTTAAAAAAATATGAAAAATCAAAATATATTATTTATTCTTTTAAAAAAATTTATGGAATAAATAATAAAACTGATTTGAATATTATTTTATTTTGTAGATCATGAAAATGTGTCAAACTTCACCGTAGTGATCATGAATTATCCCGAAAAGAAATTAAGCAAATATCTATTCATTTTATGAAGTTGCTTACAAAACTCATACGATATATGAAGCACGTGATAATAAAGTATGATATGTAGGGGTGTTCACGGTTCATAAACCGAACCGAACCGACCAATTCGGTTCTTCAAAAAATTGAACCAAAACCGAACCGGTCAGATTCAGTCAGTTTGTTAAAACCGAACCGACCAGTCGGTCGGTTTTTGGTTAGAACCGACAAAAACCGATGGTTCTAAATAATAAAAAATTATCAGCCCAATAATGCTCAGATTTAATAAAAGACTGACAAAACAAAAGAGAAAGTAGGAGGCAACGGCACCTCGCCGAATTGAAGCCATGGTGTGTCGCCGAATCAAAGCTTTCGTGTTCGTGAAGAAAGAGGGAGGTGCCGAGAGACGTAGAAGATGAAGACTCGAAGACGCCGGAGGCCGTCTCGTCACGCCGGAGACACCAAACGCCAGCTAGGGTCTCTCACTCATCACACCAAACTTTTGTGTTGCTCCTCGCACATATTCAACAAGATGGGAGGCTTGGGATGGGGAGTCAACATCAGATCGAGAGAGCCGCGGCCTCACATATGTTGTCGGCGACATCACATATGTTGTGTGCGTTTAGAGAAGTCAGCCCTTATGGGCACATCCTTATTCTAGTATCAATGGGCTTATTTATCACTTGGGCCCAACAAGCTCAAGTCTGAAAGGTGTAGTGGGCTCTACATTATTAACGGACATGTTTGTTCACTTAAGCCCAATGCACTTGCAAAATGGACAATATTGTTCATGGTCGGTCAGTTCGGTTATCCATCAGTTTTGTGATAACTTAATCGAAACCGAACCGACATTCGCTCGAACCGACCAAAATCGATCATTTTTCGGTTTGGTTCTGTCTGTTTTGATCGGTTCGGTTTTTTTTAACACCCCTAATGATATGCATTAGCACATCATAACAATTTGTTTGTTATAAGATCAAAGAATTTGTCAAAACTCAGATCTCATGTAGCTAACCAGTGGGCGGGGTTTGATATTATACATATGTGATCTCTTCTAGCAATCAATTATAAAAGCATACTCAAAGTTTATGGTTAACAAAAAAATAGAGATAATGACACTTTGTTATACACTTAACTATAGCGAAATGTCACTTTTATACCCTAACTATTTTTCTCTTTTTTAGTATTCTAACAAACTTTTTGTGACAATCTATGTTAAAATGATTCAAATACCCCTGATTTAAGAAATTAAAATAAAACTAGTTCAATATGATTTATCAAACCATATTTGAAATGGTTCAATTTTAATTTTATATCTTCAAGCATAATTGTATTTACATCTTAAATACAAATCAAATTGAACCAAAGATAAAAAAATTGAACCAACTGGATTTATAATTTCTTACACCAACGGTAGTTTAGGTATTTTAGACATTTTAGAGGTAGGTTGTCACAAAAAAAATGTTATGGTACTAAAAAAGAGAGAAAAATAGTTAGGGTATGAAAGTGTCATTTCGCTATAGTTAGGTGTATCAAAGTGTAATTATCGCTTAAAATATTATATACGACAAAATTTATTTTATAACACGTGTGTATATTATAACACGTTCTGATATTTGATAACAACAATTCTTTCAAACATTTTGGCCCGCTTCTAAGGCAACATAGTGAAATTAGAGGAAGGTCGACTAATGTCCATATCTGAGAGAGTTGCACGGGCATTTGCATCATCCTTGGTCTTTGACTTAAGGTCAAGTACGATGCTCGTGACGTTATCACATACATTTTTCTTGATATGCATGACATCAAGAATGCCTAACTCGAATTGAATTCCAGTACGTGAGCTACCAAAAAATAGTTTCATGCGTCCAGCAACACGGAGCCCTACCTTGTTTTGGCGCTAACAACGAATGCAAACTCTACACTGAAAATTCATGAAGTCGTGTCTGTCTGAGGACTTCCTCCGATGAAGGTACTTGTAGGGTGGTCTTTCTTCCATTGCCCCATTAAACTCCCGAGTCTTGAATCGGTATGAATGTTGGGCGTGTAACCATCTACGGTGTCCGAGGTATGACATTCTACGACGACTGTATGTAGCTTCGAGGACATCTAGGAAAATTGGGCATGCCTTGTACCCCTTTACCTGAACTCCGCCTAACATTCCCAACCCTGGATAATTGCTAATTGTGTATATCACGGCTGCACGCATCCGAAATTGCTCGCAACTTTTCTGATCATATGTTCGGACACCCGTACCCCACAATACTTTCAAGTCGTCTATTAATGGCCGCATGAACACGTTCATATACTTACCCGATGATTTTGGCCCTGAAAATCAATATCAATAGGATATTGTATTCTTTCTTCATACACATGGACGAGGGGAAGTTGAGGGGAATCATCACCACTGGCCAAATACTGTAAGGCGTAGAAATGGGCCCGAACGGGTTAAAACCGTCGCTTGCTAGAGCATGACGCATGTTCAGTAAGTCTGCAGCAAATGTTGGGTACAATTGATCAAACTTTTTCCAAGATACGTCGTCAGTTGGATGGCCAACGTTGTTTCTGTCCTTAACCCTTTGCCCGTGCCAACGCATTTAGTCGGCAGTCTTCGTTGACATGTACAAATGCTGGAGCCGCTGAATGATAGGGAAGTACCAGAAAATTTTCATTGGTTACTTTTTTTTCGGTTTCCCGTCTACCCATCTAAATGTCCTACAAATAGGCAGTAATTGACTAATTTGTACTGTTTATAGTACAAGATGCATCTGAACTCACAAGCAGCGTAATTGATACAATCCATCCCTATCATCTTATACACCTTCTTCGCTTCGACATAAGATATAGGGTAAAATTTTGGCGACCGGTGCGAATTTTTGTAAGACTCTTAATTCAAGTCAAATGATATGTTTGATGCTTCCTTAATGGTCATCAACTTTAAAAGCGCATTCAGACAGGACAAGTTAGACCCTGCAAACAATGGGGTGTTCGCAAGACGCATTAGTTTGTCATACGCGTCCATCGTTGCTTTTATCGTATGATGCCCACCCTCCACTGTATCATTACAAAAGTTTTCTGCCCGTTGGAATAAATCCTCCACAAGTTCTACAACAAAATCAACATTTCGACCACTTGAAGCCTCGTCCCGCACCCAAAAACGAATTTGCGTTATGCACTTCACCGTGAATGATCTACACAGTGTATGTCGAAACCATGTCGTATTGCAATAAGTGGGTACATATTGTATTCTCATGTTGGACAATCATATTGTGACAGGTTTTGCACGGGCATAGATATCGGTCACGACCGTGTTGAAACAAACTTTTTGGATAAACTTTATGAATTTTTTGACACCGTCCATATACGTTTGCGGCCTTCTATTTTTTAAATCCATCCACCTACGGCGGTTCATAACTGACATATCTACATACAATATAATACATGATAGTTATTATATATATGCATATGTATTACTACACGTAATTAAAGCTAAATATCCACATACAAAAGTACGATTTTGAACCACATGGACAAATCGAAATCTCACATCAATGTACTAATTCAGAGCCTAGCTCATTCACCAAAATCTACTAATTCATAGTCTAGTTTACCAAAATTTCACTAATTTATAGCATAAGTTATAAATATTCATAGCAATGTCATAGCTAAATAGAAATATCACAGTAAAATTAAAATTTCATAGCAAATCGAAAACTCAAACTAACTCGCAAATCTGGAGATCGACCAACAGGGACGACAAGACTAGAGACGACGAGCTTGGCGACGTTTGAGAGGAACTCGAGAACCGGACTAGTAATCTTCGACTTTGTATGCACACAAAATTTTCACCACTATCGATAGGTCAAAATGATCCTCCATAAATCAAATTTTGACAAATGAAGTCATGTATGGACCTTTTATAAAATTTTCAGAACCTTTTCCCGACGAGATATTGCGCAATACATCGTCGGGAAAGGTTATGACCGTTGATGGTCAATATCTGACCGTTGATGGTCAACAAACTCTTTCCCGGCGAGATATTGCGCAATATCTTGCCGGGTTGGAGTCCTTGACCATCAACTGTCGGATGTTGACCATCAACGAGCATAACCTTTCCCGGCGAGACATTGTGCAATATCTCGCCGAAAGGATATGACTGTTGTGGTCATAATCCGATCGTTGACGTGTGAAATCAGTCCGGCGAGATTTTGAATATCTCGTCGATTTGGTGAAACAAACCCGACGATATATTAAATATCTCGTCGGGCAGGGTTTTAACTTGCCCGGCAAGACATTGTGCAATATCTCGCCGAGAAAAGTTATGACCGTTGATGGTCATAATCCAACCGTTGTTTGGTGAAACTAACCCGTCGATATATTGACTCGCTAGGTTGGTTTTACCAAACCGGCGAGATAATCAAAATTTTGCCGGGCAGGTTTCACCATGTTTTCGCCGACTTGGTGTAACCAACTCAGGAAGATTTATCTCGTCGGGAAAAACCATATTTTCAGCAGTGATCTCCTAAATTCAAAATTTAGACATATTATGTTTTTTTATAAATAAAACAAATACACCATAAGTTCTTACAAACTGAAACAGGTGCAAAAGGTCTATATCATCAGCAACAACTAATGTTTTAATGGAATAAAGTATTGGTTGCTTAATACAAAAACAATTATACCTCATTAATTGGGATGATTTCAATTGATTAACATAATAATTTCGGATACGCAAAATCTCCAAAATGAAAGTATGAACAAGTACGTTGTCAAGAAGACTTCAGTTATAGATATAGTTATTGCCCAACATTCATTTACATGTAATTTATCTATTAAAGACAAGAATAAAACAAGTTCTTTGTTAAGGTGATAGGTTGATACCTCAACTACCACCTCACGGTCCCACCATTGTTTTGAGGTCAACCCTCAAATCTCATGGTATCCTGATCTGAAAAAGTCATGAAAATCAATGGCCGAGATCGAATGAAGAGTCACCCTCTAAATCTAATCATGCATGGGACCAATGTATATATGTATATTAGTATTGTGTCGTGATCTGCCGGAAGATGATGATCGATGCAGCTTGGTTTGTATATAGTTTCGATGTTCTAGAAGATCACTCATCAACACAACACGATATTGCAAGCACACCAAATCAATCCTTTTCAAAGTCTAAGCACACCAAAATGTTTCATTATTTTATTTGCCTCAAACTTACCCTTTTGACTCCCACCAATATGTATGAGCATTTTATTTTCCCTTCAATCTTCAGCTGCCTTCACTTATTTTTTAGTGTCAAAATGGGATCACATTTTTATGAAACAAAAGTAGCATTTTTCTTTTGGCTCCTTATAAATGTTTGAATGACGTTGAGAAATTAACATGAATTTTGAAAATGCGTGAGAAGTAGATGTCAAATTTTAAGCCACCAACATTTTCTCAAGTTTGATCGGCTGATTCCCTTGTCACGAGATCGAGTGATTATGAAAGTGTTAATAATTTGTATGACTATTAAATATCAAAGAAGTTTTGGTCAAAATTCTGGACTGGGATAGAGTAGTCAGAAGTTGTGCTTTTCGCACCAACGTTGACTTCATCTCCATCACTATTAAGCTTAGTCAGTTAAGTTTTTGAAGACTCATACTTGTCAAGCTCCTCTATCAATCATCAGTCGGTGCTTTATAACTTCAATTTCATATTTATTTTAACATTATGCGGTTCATATATTTACTTTAACATTATGCTTTTCTATCTTTATTTTTATATTACGTAAAATCTCGGTCCTTTGACTTGTAATTCTTATTAATTCAAGAAATTGTTAATTTTTACTACCCGGATATCCCAATCAAAAACATATTGACCAAACTTAGCATAATTAATGAAAGATACATTATGCTTTACATCTGTAATATAATAGTTGACATATTCACTAGTGTGAATTGTTAGTCGAAGGTAGGAGAGCTAGCTACTGCAAGTGGTTCTTTCTGTGGGATTATAAAAATGGCAAATTGCTTGAATTGTTAGACAGTACACACCCAGCTATGGCAAGACTTAATTTACTTATGTCAAACAGAAACAAAACAATCAATTTATTTACTCTTTGAAGAAAAATAAATTACTAATTAAATCATGTGGGATCGTTTTAGATATAAGTTTTCAAATTTGAACCACACGGTGGCAAAAGTCAAGGACCGTAGCCGAGTCATGTTCCATGAAACCAACTTATGTAGACTTGTGCCTCTAATCAAGTAATCAAACCCTTAATTAATTATAATCATCCCATCAAATACAATAATATAGTAAAATATTTAGGTGCACCATAAGTTGGAAAAATTCCATCGCAAGATACAAGGAACTTGTCACAAAAACATAAAGATATTGAAATTGAAAAAATCAAAGCAGACAAGAAAAAGAAAAGGAGTTGCACAGCAGTTTCTCCATGTTTGGTATTGAGAGCAGATGAGTTGATGAAACATTTGAATATTTGCCTCTGCCTCTCCTCCTTATAAGCCCTCTCCAGCCCTTTACTCATTTTTCCATATCATCCAAAACCAAACTATAATATCTGCAATATTAACAGCAGGTGTGGGGATTGAAACCAGCGACCTCATACTGATCTGATGAAAGTGAAACAGATGATGCGGTCCATGGTTCCGTGCTGCTACAAGCCGGAGCCAGTAAAGAAGAAGGTGGCGAAGCAGAGCTCGTTCCAGAGGCGATCGATGCTGGACTTGAGCAACCCGAGCTCGACCCTGTCTGAGGATCTTTCGATTTCTCTGGCTGGGTCGAATCTCCATGTGTTTACTTTGGCTGAGCTGAAGGTGATCACGCAGAGCTTCTCGTCGAGTAACTTTCTTGGTGAGGGAGGGTTCGGTCCGGTGCACAAAGGGTTCATTGACGACAAGCTCAGGCCAGGGTTAAAGGCTCAGCCGGTGGCCGTCAAGCTCTTGGACTTGGACGGCACTCAAGGCCATAGGGAGTGGTTGGTGAGTTCTTTCATATCCATCTTAATTACGTTTCAAAAAAAAACAAAAAATGTTTACAATTTTTTTCTGATTAAAGATTTGATTTTGCAGACGGAAGTGATGTTTCTTGGGCAATTGAGACACCCACATCTTGTGAAGCTGATTGGGTACTGCTGCGAAGATGAACATAGGCTTCTTGTTTACGAGTACATGCCACGAGGAAGCTTAGAGAATCAGCTATTCAGAAGTATGTTTCTCAAAATCAAAATTTATTTTTATTCGGACATGATCATTAATTATTCGAACATAAACTAATGTACTGTTTTATGTTACAATTGTCTCCACAGGATATTCAGCGTCATTGCCATGGTCTACGAGAATGAAAATCGCCATCGGGGCTGCGAAAGGCCTCGCCTTCCTCCACGAGGCTGAGAAGCCTGTCATTTACCGCGATTTCAAGGCCTCCAATATCCTGCTAGACTCGGTAAGCCAAAATTCAATACTTGACACACCTAATTCCTGATAAAAAAACATTTTTTTAACATAGTATCATTTTTGTTACATTTAGGATTACACGTCCAAGCTCTCGGATTTCGGGCTGGCGAAAGACGGGCCGGAAGGGGACGAGACCCACGTTTCGACCCGGGTGATGGGGACCCACGGGTACGCCGCGCCCGAGTACATCATGACGGGTCACCTGACGGCAATGAGCGACGTGTACAGCTTCGGGGTGGTTCTGCTGGAGCTCCTGACGGGGAAGAGGTCGGTGGACAAGACTCGTCCCCAGAGGGAGCATAACCTGGCGGAGTGGGCTCGGCCGATGCTAAACAACCCGAACAAGCTGGGCCGGATCATGGACCCGCGGCTCGAGGGCCTCTACTCAGAAGACGGGGCTCGGAAAGCCGCTGCCCTGGCCTACCAGTGCCTGAGCCACCGGCCCAAGCAGCGGCCCACCATGAGCACCGTCGTCAGGACCCTCGAGCCGCTCAAGGACTACCGGGACATCCCGGTGGCCTCCTTCGTCTACACGGTGCCACAAGATATTTACAAGATTGACACTAAAGCAGTGAGCAGTCCCGACACCAAGAAAGTCAACGGCCAACCACATAAGACCCACCAGCGCGGTCAACGGAACAATCAGGTCAGATCGCCGGGGCCCAAGTCGCCGGCGGTACGGTACTCCGACAATGCTCCGACCCATAAGGCCATGAGAAGATGATTAACCCAAATTATTGATTTTTACATATTTTTTACTTATTGGTTGGTGAAGGGATATATAGAATACGTAATACTGTGAATAGAGAAATTTAATATGATGATTAGTTAATTGCTTAATTGAAAATATTGTTTTGAAAACGAGTGTATATATATAGTTTTGAATGAAGGAAGCAAGAGAGACAAATTCAAGAAAGATGGACCGACTTGTAATTTTCAACATTATTGGTCAATGTTACAGCTAATCCACGCGGTATCGTGGCACTATTGCTAAACACTGATCAACTTTGCCACTAATTTGCGATCATGGAATGTACATATTTAATTGGAAGTGTATATATAGTGCGTTGCACACAACAAACCCAATTATATAGTATGTTATTTACTTACTTGTCACATTCATACCTTATTTTATTTTTAAAGTAGATGTGCATTGAGATAAAGGCAAGCTTTAGGGTTCATTTTATGTTCACATTACTCTTGATTGCATTAATTAGTTAGTAACCTTTTCAGCTCCTTTCTTCAACAAGTGGGATCATTTTAGTGGTGCTTCGATCTAGTTCCGGATTCGATTCTCTTTGGTTTAAGAAGATTTAATACCCTGCTAATAACTCATTAGTAATGCAAAACCTATATATCAGTGTTGTAATTAAATATACAAATGAAAATTTGTATGGCTCTGAAGGCTTCTGTCCGTCATCATAACGTCATGTGACATACACAACATTACTATATATACACAACGGGGTTTTCCTATCTCAAGATAATCAATTTTCATTCGAGGACACAAGGCACGGTCTGAAAACTCATATTTTTTGCAAATGATGTGTTCAAAAATAATATTATATATTATTTTTATTTTAATCATATTAAATTATCCTGTTAATTTTAACTATATTTCATACTAATTTTGAGGATAAATATTTTCGATGCACGATCAGATCAAGTCAACGTTGAAATTTTTTACAATAGTTTAGTTCGGGAATGGGAAACCCAATATTAAAGTCTGATTCACCTAAAATCTCAAATTGATATATACACATTGAGATGAGTTCTTGTCTCTCGTGGGTATATGTAGAAGACCACCTAAAATTTAAAGTTCAGAGGAGGAGACATAATGTTGAAAGTAATGGCTTTAAATACATTTTACTTTGGTTAATCTCCTTGAAAAGCTTCTTCTCTTTTCTTCATTTCGGTGTAAAACTCAAATTGACAGAGGAACATGGAATCAAATTGTTCCTCTCGTTCACTTGTAAGCTTAGCATCATCAAATATCTTGAATCTGTGGTAAAGGCGATGGTAATTATCAGATGATATGGAGTCTCTCCATGACTACTCCAACCCTTCATCTTCTCAGTTTATGCAATCACCATCTCCCTCGGATCTTTCACATCCCCACCACGGTCAAAACCAACCTCAACACCATCTTGCACGTTCTCAATTTAGCTTCGTCTGCAAACTCCCAACTTTAATTATACTTGCAAACCATATGTGGTCATCACAGGAAAATCAGAAACATCTTATCTCGACAATCACGAATAAGTAAGGTAAAATTCTTTTGTCTACTTCAACTCATGTGTTTTTTTTCTGCAAAAAGGATTCTGTATTAATCAAGTGTCTCTGGGAAAGCACAGCTATAGTTATTGGTAGTCAAGAAGTACGCCCATATTGTCCAGCTCCATTGACAATGAAGGAGCAAGTGATTTGAGCCTTAAAAACCTTCGATATGGAATGGGAAAAGACACTACATAAGAGGAATTAGAGTTCTGTGTAGGGATTTTAGCTTGCAAATAATTTTGGGCCAAAGATGTTATTTATCAAAGTTGTCTTGTCTTCCTTTCTATCATTACAAGACATATATAGTACATGTGTAGAGTAGTTACTGGATGTTACAAAATGAAAGGTTACAATATGAAAGTATGCAACGGTGGTTACTAAGATATATGAAAGTATGCAACGGTAGTTACTAAGACACCACCACAGTCGGAGCGGGAGGAGGGCGGACGCTCAGGCTGGATCGAAAGCGAGTGAACAGTAGACGAGGCAATCCTTTAGTGAAAATGTCAGCATATTGAAACTCAGAAGGAACGTGGAGAACGCGAACAAGACCAACTTGAACCTTCTCGCGGACGAAATGGATGTCGAGTTCAACAGGTTTTGTACGCTGATGTTGCATAGGATTGCTGGATAAGTACACAGCAGAAACGTTGTCACAAAATACAATTGTGGCTTCCCAAACGGGAATCAGGAGTTCCAGGGGTAGGTTGCGTAACCAACTAGTTTCAGAAACTGCGTTGGCAACACCTCTGTATTCGGCTTCGGCAATGGAACGGGAGATGGTGGCCTGACATTTTGAAGACCAAGACACAAGGTTGTCTCCGAGGAACACGCAATGTCCAGAGGTTGAACGACGGGAATCAGAGTAAGCGGTAATGGAGAAAGATGGAGAAATAGTTAAGTGGAGACCATAAGTAATGGTGCCTTTGACATGGTGAAGAACCCTTTTAAGAAGCTGGAGATGGGTTTCTCGTGGAGAATGCATGAATAGGCATATTTGTTGGACGGCATAAGCCAAATCTGGTCTAGTGATGCATAAGTATTGTAGTGCTCCGGCCAATCGACGATAGAGAGATGGATCAGCTAGGAGAGGGCCCGTTAGAGCACTAAGCTTTGTGGAAGTATCAACGGGAGTGGTAGTTGAGCTGCAGTGAGATATGGAAGCACGTTCCAAAATTTCATTGGCGTAAGTGCTCTGGGAGAAAAAGAGACCGCGCTGATTTCGAACAATTGTGATACCAAAAAAATGATGTAATGATCCGAGATCTGTCATGGAAAACTCAAAGGAAAGTGAAGCAATGATGTTGTTAAGCAAATTAGTGTTTGATGTGGTTAGAACGATATCATCAACATATAAGAGTAAGTATGCAATATCAGTATCACAGTGAAATATAAATAGTAATGGATCGTAAATACTACTACAAAAACTTTGAGATAACATATATTGGGCAAACCGTTGGTACTAAGCTCTGGGAGCATGTTTAAGGCCATAAAGGGATTTTTGTAGACGACATACATGATGAGGTGTTGAGGGGTTGATGAAACCTGGTGGCTGGTACATGTAAACAGTCTCCTAGAGGTCATTGTGGAGAAAGGCTTTCTTGACGTCCAATTGATGGATCGACCAAGAACGAGAAATGGCTATGTTGAGTATGGTACGTACAGTAGTAGGTTCAACAATGGGGCTGAAAGTTTCGTCACAATCAACCCCAACATCTTGAGTCTTGCCATTAACCACAAGACGAGCTTTATAGCGTTGTAGACTACCATCCGCATGAAATTTGTGGCGAAATAGCCACATACATCGAATGATAGGTGAGTTGGAAGGTCGAGGTACTAGTTCCCATGTTTTATTTTCAATTAAAGCACGAAATTCATCATGCATAGCAGAAGACCAGTTCGGTTCACGGAGGGAAGCTATTGGTGATTTAGGTATAGGAGAGATAGATGGGGTACGTGAAGTGAGAAGGTTGAACGGGGTTCGTGGTTTGAAAACACATAGCTTGGAGTGGGTGACCATAGGGTGTTGAGGAGGATTTTGAGGAGGTGGTGTGGACGGGTGTGTAACTTGTAGGTGGCCAAGAGAGGTCATGGGTGGTGGTGGTTTTGTGTGACGCGGTTGAGTTAGTGTCGGGTAAGAAACATTGTCGAGAAAGGTGGGGTGGATAGGTTCAGGTTCAGATTTAAGGAAAAAGTAGTCTAGAGGAGTGTTTTTATGAAGAGATGCATAAGGAAAAACATGTTCATCAAAAGTAACATGTCTAGAAATGTAAATTATACCAGTTTCGAGCTCTAGGCATTGATACCCACGAAAATTGGCGGGGTAGCCAAGGAAAACACAACGAGATGACCGTGTTTAGAGCTTATGTTGTCGTTTAGCCGTAAGGTTAGGGTAGCAAAGACAACCAAAAACACGTAAATGGTCATAAGATGGATGTTTAAGGAAAAGAATGGAGGTAGGGGAGCGAAATTGGAGAACCTTTGTTGGAAGGATATTGTGTAAATATGTAACGGTTTGTATGGCTTCAATCCAGAATGTTCGTGGGAGAGAAACATGTTGTAAGAGAGTTAAAGTAATATCATTTAAGCAACGGAGCATCCGTTCAGCCTTGCCGTTTTAAGATGATGTTCGTGGACAAGAAAAACGAAATGTGAGACCATGAGAGAGAAAGAATTGATGAAAGGAACGGTTGTCAAATTCGCTCCCCAAATCACATTGGAAACTTTTAATTTCTTTTCCAGATTAGGTGTTGACATAATTACGAAAATGAATAAACTTAGAGAAAGCTTCTGATTTGAACTTGAGAGGAAATATCCAGACATAATTAGAGTAATTGTCTAAGAGTATCATGTAATACTTGTATCCATTCTGGCTAGGTATGGGCGACGTTCGAAGGTCACTGTGTATAATATCAAAGGGTGTCAAAGATATAGAGTTAGAATCAGTAAAAGGTAAACATTGATGTTTACTAGTTTGAAAAGAGTGACATAGATGCAGATTTTTTGATTTTAAAATGATATAAGAGAATTACAACGAAGATGATTCATAATATGTAAACCTGGATGACCGAGACGATTATGCCAAAGGTCGGAGGAGGAAGATGCGAGAGTGACTGTGGGCGGGATGACTGATGAAGTGGGTAGCATGGGATAGAGTTCACCGGTACTATTGTTCCTCATGATGATTGTTCCAGTTTGGAGATTCTTAACAGAAAAACTATCAGGGTCAAATTCAATAGAAACATGATTGTCTTTGGTAAATTGTTTAATGGATATGAGATTTTTGATAATATGTGGTGTGTGAAGAACATTGTGAAGGTGTAAAGTTCGATGAGGTAATTTAAAGGATGTAGTGTCTGACCCGTGAACTGGAATGGTCTTACCGTTACCCACAATTATTGAATTAATTGTGCTTTATTGAAAAATGAACACAAGTTACCTGAGTTTGATGTTAAATGAGATGTTACTCCAGAATACATATACCATTGAGAGTCCTCTGGTATAGGCAGAGGTTGATGAAAAGGCACTGCCAATGAATGACAGTTCAAGACTGGAAGTATCGATCAAGTGAGCTTGCCCTGAAGATTGGTTGGACGAGACAGATTGAGATGGACGATGCATATTAGAAGAGGATGCTGATTGACCAGGAATCCAAGGCGAGGCCCATCCTGTTTCAGTTGGATATGGGCAAGGTGGAGAAGTCCGGTAGGGCGGCCAAGATGGTGGAGGTCCATAATTATATGGCGATGTGCGTTGGGAGCCACTGAGCCATGAAGGTATAGTGTTTGAACGTCGTTCACTCCCGAGGATCCCACAGGCTCCAAAGGGACGTCCATTGTATCTATTTCCGCTATAGCCACGAGCTCTGGTTTTCCGTGGATTCCAGGTATTGGTTCGTTGTTGAGAGGTTGTAGGAGGAGAATTCCATTCGATAGTGGCCACTGGTGGTGCAGAAGAGGTGTTGAAGGTAGAGGACGGGGAGGACTCATTACGAGCAGAACGACGTTATTCTTCTAATTGTAGCATGCTCCGAGTAGCGTCAAAGGTGGGAAGTGTTTGGTTAATATAAGTGCCGACGGTGTCAAACTCCGAAGGAAGACCACGCACCATCTGGAGGACCAAACGTTGGTCGTTGACATAGCTTCCAACATCGAGGAGTTGATCAGCCAAATCCTTGAGTCGTTGACAGTAAGCATCGAGAGATGGTTGAGCAGCAATAGTGATGGTGTTGAATTCATGTTCAAGGGCAGCAGCTCGGGATCTTTTGTTATTGTGGAAATGATTTTTCAGGCGAATCCATGCTTCGTAGGCTGAAGATTCAGTTTCTAAGATTCTTCCAAGTAGATCATCATAAATGGTGTTGTAAATCCATTGGAGAATATGTGCATCAATTTCACACCAAGTCTCGTAACCATCGTCAGTTTTGCTTGGTGGTTTGGTGTCGTCGACATGGTTGGTGACTTTGTATCCTTTATAATGCAGCAAGAAAGGTTTCACCCATTGAGAATATGTAACTTGGGTTCCTTGAAGGACACGGACCTTATGTTGGATGTTAGAGACGGTGTAGATGGGGTGGAGGCTTGATTGAGATTTGGAGGATTGTGTATTTATGGTGTGGGAAGTTGTAGTATCTTTAATTGTCATGAATAACTTGGGTGGAACAGAATATGAAGGGAGAATAATTTTAAAGAGAAAGAATAAAAAAGAAGATGATATTTTTGTCTCTAATACCATGTTATTTATCAAAGTTGCATTGTCTTCCTTTCTATCATTACAAGACATATATATAGTACATGTGTAGAGTAGTTACTGGATGTTACATAATGAAAGGTTACAATATGAAAGTATGCAACGGTAGTTACTAAAAGAGTAGCCATCATTGAAGAGACTTGAGGCTTTTATGAGAATAAGAGGTCAGATAGAATGAAAATGAAATATATATTGCACGTCTTGAGATTTGAACTCGTGTTCGCGAGATAAATCTCTCTAATATCATATTAGAAAACAACCTCAACTAAAAATTTAATCTGATAGTTGAAAGACCAAATGTAGTTTTATACTCTAAAAGGATATCCAATGTGACTCGCTATAATAGGTAAAAACTATTGTAGAGAGTAAAAATGTAAAAATTACACTCCAATGGGACTCTCTACATTACTCTCTACAATAGGGAGCTCCCCATATTTCATCTCTCTCCTTACATGTACGGAGAGAGAGTGAACATGTAGGGAGCTCCCCACATTCTCCCTCATATTGTTTTTTTTGTTTTTTTTATTATATTTTATTTTACTTTACTCTCTCTCCTACCAAGTTTTTATTATTAAAAAGTAAAAATATTATTAAATTAATATATGTAGCTTAAATGTAAAGAGCGTGATTGAAGTTAAACATGAAAAAGTGGTTATCCGCCCAAATTCCTATGCAAATCACTCCTTATATTATTTTAAATATATGGAGCACCATTGAAGATGCTCTAACACTTTACTTTAGTCCGGCCTAAGTTGGTATACTAGGAGTTGAAGCTCATTGAGTGATCTCACATTTCTTCCTCTGATTACTCTGCGAAAAATAGGGTACTACTAGTCTGAGGACCAATAACTTGAGACAGTGGCTCGACTAAACTTGGCAAGGAGATACAGTCTAGAGAATTTAGATGTCAATGTAAAAGAAGCAACCCAATTATCCTCCCAAAATCTTAATTTTGTGCCCGCACCCGGATTCAACTTCAGACTATGAGCCCCCGTCAAATTTATTAAAATTGGATCTCTGCTTAAGATAAAAATGTGTTGAAGAATGGACGATCCTCCATGTGAAGAAAATTATAGCAAGTCTTATTCATTTTGATCTCATTTTTACTTGTGGCAAAGTACTAATTTCCATACAGAGTTTGGTTCAAAGACGAACCTCCACCAACATCTTCTCAGTAAGCATTGATTCGTGAGACTAAGCTTTCGAATTCCCAGCCCTCCTTGTTTAATTGGCCTGCATATTTTTCCCTAGCTAACCTTGCAGATGGCTCGTTTATTGGGGTTATTAGATCAAAGGTACTTACTCTGAATTGACTCCACTTTTTTTTATAATTGAGCTGGGAGCTTTGAATAGAGACGTGTAGTATAAAAACCGGGTAAATAGTGAGGTTTTTATGAGGGTTATCCTCCCTCAAAGTGATAGATATTTTCCTTTCCAAAGGAACAATTTACTCGAGAATTTTGACGTGATCATAAACCAGGATGATACTTTGGTTGGGTATGATCTGACAGAGAACCACAAGTATTCAAAGGGTAATGACCCTGCATATGTAAAGCTTCAAGAGTCTAGAGAGAGAAGGCTCCAAAGCCCTCCATTAGATGCCACTTTTGGTGCTCCAATGGAGGGTTTCCACAACCTACATCATGGGAGGACGCCTATGAGGCATCAAGCTTCAAGGATGGGCAAGATTGGAGGGATTTTGAGCTTCCTAGCTCAATTTGGGCTCTTGGGTTTGTTTATCTTCTTTTCACTTATTGAATCTTGTAATTTCTTGTTGTATGAATGCTAAACCACCATGGTTTTGGGCTAAAAATCCAAGACTATGAGTGCTAGACCTTTGTATGGCTTAAAGTTATAATATTTAGGTATAATATCACCTAACTACCCCTATAGTTGACATTTTTTTACCTAGGTACCCTAAATATTTTTTTAACATTATGGGTACCCTAAATTTGCAAAATTGTCACCGTTAGTACCTAAAACCATTTCTGTCCATTTTTTTGGCATTTTGGGTACCCTAAATTTCGATCACGATCGTCCCGCTTCCATGATCGAAATCGTGTCTGTCCACGGGTTGGTGAGCAAATTATATTTTATATGGCATGGTCGTGCCTTCTCCTAGCACGATCGTTCCAAAGCTTCATTCTGCATTTGCTCCTGTTTCTTGCCCCACAAGTCACGAACTCTCGATCTCCAATTGTCTCTCTTTAGCTCAAAAAGCCTCACCCTTTTGCACCTACAAGTAAACCATAAAACCAGCAGAATCCGAACTACATCGACTCTAGTTAGTCAATACGAGGCAAATAAGTACCTAAAAATGTTGGGTTTAGCAGGATCAATCCGGAGACCAATTGACCCCGCATTAGAGGCTAGGATGTAGAGAGGAGGAGGAAGATGAATATTGGAAGAGAAGAGAAGACCTCAAGAGCTTCATCAATGGAGGATGTCTCTCTCTCACTCATTTCTCCTTATCTTTGTAGATTTTTTGTTAAGTTGTTTGATTTCATTTTGTATTTGTAGACATTTGTAAAGATTTTATAAGACTTTAATTTGTTTGCTAGTTTTATTCATTGATTTTGCGTTCATGTTCATGTATGAATTGTGCACATATTTTGGTGGGATTGCTAATATAGGTTTATTTCGGTGGAATAAATAATATGGGTATGAATTGTATGGTTGCTTGAGCTTAAATTGATATTAATTGATTATGGGTATTTGATTTGTTGAAATTTGGTTGCTAGATTATGGATTTAATTGTTGAATTGATGATGAATCTAGTTAATTGTTGCCATGAATATTTATGGATTTGTGCTTTTATGGTTAAATCAATGGTAATGAGGACACTATCAGATTTTCCCATAGTAACGGCGTATACATAACGAATACGCCGTTACAAAAATATTAGTAACGGTGTACGAAATAGTATACGCCGTTACTAATTGTAACGGCGTATTCTATTGCATACACCGTTACTCTTTCTAATTTGTAATGGCGTATGCAGGTAAATACGCCGTTACAAGATCTTCCCGTTATGTTACCGTTATATTACCATTCTGTCGTTGAGTTACCGTTAATTAGTAACACCGTATTTACCTGAATACGCCGTTACAAAATCAATGTATAAATCTTCACAGAACCTCCTCCCATTCTCCCTACATTTTTCTCCCAATTCTCTCAAACTTTATATTTCCCGACAATGGCATTTCCGTAATATCATTTCCATTTTTCGACAACTCTCTCTCAAAATACTACAGTTCATATCATCATTCTCCATATTAGCGGGTACGTACATTTTTTATTTATTAATAATGCATTATGTAATGTATTTTATTAATTTAGGTTAAATAGTGCACGTAGATTATTCCATTAATTTTGTTGTTATAATGATAATAATTAAATACTTTAATTGTTGTTATAGTTGATATATATAGTGAATTCTAATTGATTATTAACCGTAGTTATTTGTATAATATATAGAATGGATCGTGGGTGGATAACATCCCATAAGATGAGTGAGGAGTGGATGATCGGATTAAGCAGTTTCGTCAAATTTGTGAGACGGAACGCGCAAACAGATGGCGTGGGACGTTTCAAGTGTCCGTGCACTAGATGTTGTAATTATTCTTGGCACAATATGGACACCATTTGCGATCATGTATTGAAGAAAGGTTTCCTTACATCGTACAATGTGTGGATCCATCACGGCGAACCTAGAGGACCTAGTTCGAGTCGGCCTAGTTCGAGCCGAAATATAGATATGAGTTTCCCGTCAAGTTCGCATAATCCCCCTTGTTCGACGTCGGCGCACACTCCAGAGTACGTCGATCCCGTGCATCAGTTCGTGAATGATGTAGATCCATCTAGAGATGTAAGGATTGGCGAAGATGTAGGCGAGAACGACGAGGATGAGTACGAGGATGAGTACGAGGACGAGGACGAGGACAAGGACCCACAATTGGAGATAAGTTCGGTGACCGAAGTCGAGGCCGGACTTGCTAAAGCGAAGATAACGGCGTACAACCGGTTGGTGACGGAGTCACAACAACCGTTGTACAAAATCACAAGCGCTGTCACTAGTGAGGATACTTCTTTGGAAGCGATGTTAAGGATGTTGTGTATCAAACAGAGCACCGAGATGTCAGATGCGGCTTTTACCCAGGTCGCGAAAGAGCAATGTCGTATGTTACCACAACCTAATTCGTTTCCATCTAGCTACGCAGTTGCGAAAAAGATAATGAAGGCTATCGAAATGCCACACGTGAAATACGACGCATGTTTGTACGGATGCACTTTGTATTACAAAGAGTTCTCCGCTCTGGAAAAATGTGGAGTTTGTAAAGAACCACGGTTTACTATGAAAGGAAAAAATTAGTTCCGAAGAAGACGTTGTGGTACTTCCTATTGACTCCTCGACTTCAACGGTTATATCTTGCAGAAAAGACAGCTGAGTGGATGCGATGGCACGGTGAGCGGGAGAATGAGGACGATGACGTATTAGTACATCCATCGGACGGTGCTGATTGGATTCAGTTTGACAAGAAATATCCTCAATTTTCGGAAGAAGTCCGAAACGTGCGGATGGCCTTGTCATCCGACGAGTTTTCTCCATATGGGCCTAATGCTGCGAGTTACAGTTTATGGCCTATAGTTGTTGTCCCGTTGAATTTTCCGCCCTCGATGGCTATGCGGAAGGAGTATAACATCCTCACCATGTTGGTATCAGGTCCAAAATCACCTGGTAAATGTTTGAATAACTTTATGCGTCCATTGATTGATGAGTTGAAACAATTGTGGACGAACGGAGTTGTCACGTAGGATGCTTCCAAGAAAGAGCCGTTCATAATGCGGGCTGCTGTGATGTGGACAATCAGTGACTCTCCGGGTATGGGAATGTTGGGTGGCATGACCACTAAAGGCTATAAGGTATGTCCCTTATGTTTGGACAACATCGACTCTTCACGCAGTAATTCAAGAATATCTTACCAAGGTGCGCGTAGGTGGTTACCTCCGAAGCACCCACTGCGCTTTGTCCCTGAGGCATTTAACGGGCAGATCGAAACTCGTAGAAGGCCTAAGCGGTATTCAGGGACTGCCATACTAAAGGCCATTAGGCGTCATACTTACCTCGAGCCTAGTCTACACCCGAAGCACAATAAACGAACAGGTTTAGCTATCTGTTGGTCTCATGAAAACATTTTCAGACACCTGCCTTATTGGAAAACTCACAGAGTGAGACATGCGTTGGATTTAATGCATATAGAGAAGAATGTGTGCGACAACGTCATAGGTACAGTTCTCGGACTAGCGGGGAAGACTAAAGATGACAAGAAAGCGAGGAGAACGTACGAGGAACAGAATGTGCGCCAAGACTAATGGGTGGGCCAAGACGGGGAGCTCCTTGATGCGCCTTATGGGGTCAAGGGTGTACACCGGAAGGCCGTACTTGAGCATATCCGAGCTGTGAAGTTCCCCTCCGGATATGCGGGAAGTTTGAAGATCAAGGTCAATCCTGATGAGAAAAAATTTCTTGGACTTAAGACCCACAATTGTCACGTGCTTATCCAACGCATCTTCCCCCTTGTCATTCGGAAGTACGTTCCGACTCATGTGACGGAAGTATTAGCAGACCTCGGCAGGGTGTTCCAGGTGTTGTGCACGAGGGAGCCGACGAAGAAAACACTAAAAAAAATTGCACGAAGATATGGTGGTTTTAGTCTGTAAGTTGGAAATCATCTTCCCTCCATCATTCTGTACCATTATGGTTCACCTGCTACTACACCTACCGGATCAAGTTATGCGGACCGCCCCAGTTCATTTCACTTGGATGTTTCCAATTGAACGGTATGATCCTTCTCTTCGGTAATTTCATTTCCAATTACCATTGAAATGTATACTCGAATATCACATTAACATTCATATATTGAATGTAGACAACTTGGCGTGTACAAGAAAAGTGTGCGAAACCCTCGATATCCATAAGGTTGTATAGCCCAACAGTACTTGATGCACGAGTCTGTCACATTCACTCAGATGTACCTAAACCGCGCCACTTCAGCCAGGGAAACATTTGTTAGTCCAGCTCTAGGTTTCCACTTATCAGTTGTTTCCCCCACATGTACAAGTAAAAAGCGTGGTGCGAAACGAGAAATTGAGCGCATCCGAGATGTTCTGGGCGAATTGGACTGTTGTTGAGAATTGTGACGAAGTAGATAAGTACGTAGAATCACATCAAGCAGGATTCGTTCAAAGATTCCCTAGAAAATCTCTAAAGGACCGAGTTATGTCATTCATGTTTGAGTGGGGAAAAGTTGTAAGTAAAATATATCTCTTATGTTACAATTCATACAACTTAATTACTGCAACAAATATTAGAATTTAATATGCAAATTGCCGGTCGAGGGGAACAACGAGAGTTGATACTACTATCTGCAGGTCCTCGTTCTTCGGCGATTTATTCACAGTGTACTGTGAATGGTGTGAAGTTCTTAACGTTGCGAATCGACCAAGGCCGGAGAAATCAAAATTTAGGAGTCATGATTGAAGCAAACGGAATATGTTATTACGGTGTTCTTATGGACGTCGTTGTCCTAACCTATTCCGAAAGCATGCCAGTCGTTTTGTTCAAGTATCGGTGGTACAACGAACAAACCGTGAGGAATGACGACAATGACTTCATTTCCGTAAACACTTCCACGGATTGTCACAAACAAAACCCGTTTTGCCTTGCTATACAGGCGAAACAGGTATACTACATCAACGACCCGGATGAGGTGCACTTTGCGACTTCGTGGAAGGTTGTTACAGTTGTCTCTCATAGAGGTAACTACAAACCGAGCACTTTAGCTCGTACAGGTGATGAAGAGCCGGAATTCGAAGTAGATGAACCTTACCAAGAAGATCGAATTGACATGGTGCGACCGGGTGGTGTTAGGATCGACTTGAGATACTTACACCAAAATCCACGGCCTGTCTCTACAGCTGATTCAGAGGACGAATACAACGAGGACGGAGACAACGAGGACGGAGACAACGAGGACGAAGACAACGAGGACGAAGATAATATGGAAAGGCATGAAGATTACGATTCGGCCAACTCAGATAGTTAGAGAAATATGTATTTAACGGCATTTAACCGACTATCAATAAATTAGTTAATTTCCGTAAACACTTCCACGCATTCATCATTTTTCAGAATTAAATAACTTGTGAATTCGATTTTTGGAAGAACAAAGTGTAGGAGAAAAAACCACAAAAACAAGCCTCTACCATGAAAACAAGCCCCTGGAAAAAAATTTCCAAGTCTGAGGATTAGTAACGGCGTATTATAGAAGAATACGTCGTTACTAATCTAGTAACGGCGTATACTCATATATACGCCGTTAGTAGATTAGTAACGGCGTATACTTATACATACGCCGTTACTATATGGTCAACAATCTTGACTATGAAAAAAGTCAAGATTGTTGACTTCAACGCTTGACTTCGGTATTGATTTCCCGTTTCATATATTAAATGACTACCGAAATGGGAATAAACATTGTACACTACCTCCGTTAATGTATATGTTACCTAAAATTGAAAACCTCGTAACGAAAATCATGAAGAAAATGACATTAACAGAGGTTTGACCATTACTTACGGATGTGTTTTCGGGTGATCGGTTTAGATCGAGGTTTATACGTGTGAAATTTTTACTAGAAATTTGGCATATGAGCGACAACAGTATTACGCTTCAATCCGTACGGTTGGATTAAAACATGATTTGAGACACTAATCACTTTCGGTGAAAGCGTGAGTTTAGGGTATAGATTGGGAAACCCTAAACTATACCCTAAACGCTAACTTCATTGAACGTTTAGTTCAATTCAATGTTCGTATAATAATCCAAACCGTTAAACATGTTGGAAATGTCATTGAAGTGATATAGTTCAAATTTCAGAAAAATCAAACCACGGGAACACTCCTGATCAATCACGATCGTTCGAACCGAATAAAATATTAATTTATGGTTTGGAATAGTAACGGCGTATTGGTCAGATACGCCGTTACAAATTGAGCGGGAATTGAAATTTTGGCGAAAATTTCAATTTCGCGCCAAATTTTTCATTCCTCGGGCAAAATAATTAGTAACGGCGTATTGGGAAGATATGTCGTTACTAATTTGTTTGTAACGGCGTATCTTACCAATACGTCGTTACTAATATTTATCCGTTGGGTAACGGTCAAAATTTTGCCCGTTGGGGATTTTGTAACGGCGTATCTACCTTAAATACGCCGTCACAAAAGTGGGGTATATATTGACCCAACCCCTCTTCTTCTTCCACCTCGCTCTCTGCCTCTTTTCTTCTTCTGATCTCCTCTGCCTCTCTTCCTCTCTGCCTCTCTACCTTCAAGTTTTCCGGCCATCCACCTCCGTCTCCGTCGCCGTTTCCTCTTCCAGATCAGGTAAGTATTTTGAACTCTCATTTATTTAGGGTTAAATTATTAATTAGTTTGTATGTTATCATAGGTTAAATTATAAAATTGTATGTTAAATTATAATTTATGTCAAATATGTTAGATTTGTTAGTTTTATTGAATATGTTAATTTAAATTTGGTAAAATTATAAAATTTGTAAGATTTGTTAAATTAAATTTGAAATTGAAAATTGAAATTTATTTGAAATTGAATATGTTAGATTGAATTTGAATATGTTAGATTATTTAATGTGTTAGATTGCATTATGGTAATTTGTACGGAAATGCCCTTAAGGGCATTTCCATAATTTTGATTTCCGTAATATTTACCGAAAACGCCCCTAGGGGCTTTTCGATAATTTTTAAAAAATTGCCCATAAGGGCATTTTCGGTAATTTTGAAGGAAATTCCCCTAGGGGCATTTTCAATAACTTTTGAAAAATGCCCCTAAGGGCATTTCCGTAATTTTTACCAAAAACGCCCCTAGGGGCTTTTTCGGTAATTTTTTTTAAAATGCCCGTAAGGGAATTTTCGGTAATTTTAAAAAAAAATGCCCGTAAGGGCATTTCCGTAATTTTGAAGGAAATGCCCCTAAGGGCATTTTGGTAATTTTCACCAATTTTCGGTAATTTTTAAAAAAATGCCCCTAAGGGCATTTCCGTAATGATGAAGGAAATGCCCTTAAGGCATTTCGGTAATTTTTACGGAAATGCCCCTTAGGGGCATTTTCGGTAATTTGTAAAATTCAAAATTATTTTTCTGACGATTAATAAATTTTAAATCGTCTTTAGATGTAATGGCCTCCTCGTCAAGCAATTCAAACCAACGACAAAAGAAGCCTCATGCTCGGGCACCGAGGCATGAGTTAATGGACCTGAAGTTCTTCTTGGCTTACGAGCAATCGGCGCTCGACACACCGCCTCCGTCGCCGCCTGTTGGTGGGGAGTCCCCTGATCATGGGGATTGCTACACTCCCTTACCTCCACAGCCGACCCCCGATTTCGGTTGGGGCTACCAGGTTGTGCCGCCTACATTCACGGGTTGCGAACCCTCGAACGTAGGAGCATCCTCTAGGCCTAGTCCGCCGTTGAACGAATACTGTTTTGTTTCCCTAGAGTGGGACGAGACGCTGGATAAGGAGCTGTACTTCGACTTCAAGTTGCAGCCGAATTGCTTGAATACCAAGAGCTGGATGGCCAGGAAGGACGTCGATCCAAAACAAGACGTGTGCCTCGACTTGGAAGAAGAGGCAATACCCAAGAACGGGGGGCCTTTATTTTGAAGATTAAACATATGGTAGGTAAGTTTGCACGCGAGTGCGACGCTTCCTACCAGCTGTTTTGCGATCTTCCTATGTCCGAGTACCGTAGATTTTGGAGAAAAATTCGGGTAATTTCAAAGCTTTCTAAATTTATCGCCCAGATTTAAATAACTTGGATATTTACAAATATGTATTTATTTATGACAGCGGTACTATGAATTGCCCGCGCATTCAGATCCACTCAAAAAGTGGATTCGCGAGACGGCGTGGTCCGCTTATAAAGAGCGGAAATCAAATATGAAGGCATTGTACAAACTCTATGTCTCGCCTGACTATCTAAACCGCAATGGCATTCCCAACATATTTAGAGGGAAAAAAGCACAATGGCGGTGGCTCGTCAAACAGTTTGACGATAACTAGGTATTTTCTTACTTTCATACACTTTGTATGAAACATTTATCTAATTCTAATTTTGTGCTCATTTCAATGTCTAGGGTGTAGGTAGTATTGGACAACATATGAGTGAAATACGCTTGAGCGACAACAAGATTAACCATCGATCCGGCCGGAAATCATATCAAACTCTTTGGACGGAGAGAGAAGAGTCAGGAAATACAAATATCTCCGCCAAGATTGAGACTTGGCTTTTGGTTAATCGGGAACCGGAACAGGATGCTTCTGAGGCGGAACTGTTACAGGAGGAGGACAACAAGCCGAAACGTGTAAGTTCTTTTATAGGTTATATTAATTTTTTATTTTTTATTTTTTTTCTACTTTATTATTTTTTTCATTAATTTCATATTTTATTTTGATACAGATATACCTTAAGAGGGCATTGTTGGATTGGAGGCAGGACCCGGCCAATACAGACCAGCACGGAAACTTAAGAAGGATGACCGAAGCGGAGGAGACTGAAGTGATGATGTTAGCGAATCAGCATTGTCACGACCTAAAGCTTGCTGCGGGACGATTAGATGCCCAATTCCCCCGAGGACGCAAAATTCGGGGATTTGAAGATGATTACCAGGTACAGGCCAGACCTAGAAAACGTGGCCAGTCCTCCAGCGGTGTGTCTCCAAAGGAGTTCGAATATATGCAAAATAGGCTCAGCCAGGCGACGCAGCATATTGCACGGCAAGATGAGAGGTTCGAAGCTCAAGAAAGAAACATGGAAGCTCAACGAAGAAGCTTTCAATGGATGTACGAGCAGATGCGAACAGCCAATCCTTCTCTGCCCCCCTACGACCCGAACATGTTCTCCAACTTTGGTCCTCCACCGTCGTAGTTTAATTCATGTCATTTTTATTTAACCAATTGTAATTTTTATTTATTTGGATTTAAATTTGAATTTAATTTTAATCTGCAAAAAATAAAAATCGAATAAAATTATATATTAAATATAATTTTTATTCGGTTTTTATTTTTTAATTAATAAAAAATTGTAACGGCGTATTATATAGGGTACGCTGTTACAAAGTGGTTTTAAAAAATATTATTTTAATAATTTGTAACGGCGTATTATTTGACAAAATACGCCGTTACTAACTTGACGGAGTCAAGTCGTCTAAACGGCACCGTCTAATTAGTAACAGCGTATCTTGTCAAATAATACACCGTTACAAAATTAACGACGTCAACGACGGTTACTCCTTTAACGGCTCGCCAAAACGACGTCGTGTTGGTGTAGCGGCGTCCGGTGTACGCCGTTACAATTTGTAACGGCGCTTTTGTAACGGCGTATGGTATAACGGCAATTTGTACGCCGTTACAATTTGTAACGGCGTATATTTGGTCTGTAACGGCGTATTTGCATAAAAAAATGGCAGTGGGAGCTTGAACATTGAGGCTTTAAAGTTCTAATTTGGTGATTTATGCACTAGCTAGAGATTGGTAGGATTGTCAATTTAGTGTTGATTTGTCATATTTATGATTATGAGTATTTTGAAATTCGCATGCCCTTGAGCTTAATTGAATTGATTAATTAATGATTTTGGATTTTGCATGATGACCATGAGCTTGGTTGATTTTGTTGTTTGCTATATTTTAGGATTTATTATTATTTAGAGTTTTGATTGAACTTGATTATAACTCTTCATCTGCCTCGAAACTATCCTATTTTTCCTTATCGGCCTCAACCTCGACAAATCCGAACACCTAGATCGGTGCATACTAGCTGAAACTTCTTCTGGGATCAATAACTCGGGCTAAAGAAAGCTCAAATATTACTTAACGACCGATGTACTTGCCATGCATATTGGAGTGAGAAATCTCGCGAAAGATTTTCTCCTGTCAAGTTTTTGATATATCATATTTTCATATAATATATATCAATTAAATTGGTACATGTAAAAATACATTAGTACTCTCTAGTCCGCATAGTGGTATAAAAGGTCCTAAAGATGACCCCAAACGGCCTTGTCCTCGAAAAAGGATATTCATCCCCAAATCTATTTGGGCCAGATCCAGTAGTATAAAGAAAATGGGTAAATGGGATACGACTATCATTCTCAAACATCAATAACATGTAACATGGAGAACACATTATGCCATACAAAGAGTTGAACAACTTATTAGCCACTCTATACACGAGTGTTCCATAGAGTGACACATAATTAACTAGTAGAGATGAGGAGCAAGTCGAGGCGCTACAAGCGCAACAAGAGGCACCTTCCTAGGCGTGGTCAAGCCATAAACCTCCTCCATGCTCACCTCCTCCGGCTTCATGTCCCCAACCAACCTCCAATCGAAACCGTGCACCATATTGGCCAAGCTCAAGTATATCATCTTGAGGCCAAGGGTGTACCCTGGACACATCCTCCGCCCCGACCCGAACGGCAACAGCTCAAAGCTCTGCCCTTTCACGTCCACACATCTCCCCATGAACCTCTCCGGCCGGAACTCCTCGGGATCGTCCCACACGGCAGAGTCCCTCCCCATGCTCCACAGGTTCACGAACGCTACGGTGCCCTTGCGGACGTCGTAGCCCGCCACGACGCAGTCCTCGCGGGCCATGTGGGGCGCCAGGAACACCGCCGCGGGCCGGAGCCTCATTGTCTCCTTCACGACGGAGTCTAGGAAGGGCAGCTTCGGGAAGTCCTTCTCCTCCACCCACCTGTCCCTCCCGATAACCTCGTTCACCTCCTCCGTCGCTTTTGCGATGAGGTGGGGGTGCTTCATCAGCTCCGACATTGCCCATTCCACCGTCGTCGCAGACGTGTCCGTGCCTCCGGCTATAAGGTCCTGTCATTAATCAGTTTAAGTTGAATTCGAGTTTAAATTTGAGCTCATTTATCAAACGAGTTGATCAGCTCGAACCCTGAGTTCCAATACTCATAAAAGACTTGCGAGCCGGTAATATAATTTTAATTTGTTAATAAAAATTAAATGAATCGAGCTAAATTTAGATTTGACCACGTCTTTAGCGGTGATCGATTTTAGTTATATGAACTCATTAAAATCAAACTTTGAGCGATTTGACTCGACTAGTTTAAAAACATATGTGTGCGTGTATCATTTGTGTGTGAATTCTATATAAGATAATGAATGAAAAATGAATTAGATAATAGTATAAATTAAAATATAACAAAGTGTGGCAGAAATCTGGTTTTAAATGGGATTGGTACAAAATTTGAAAATGACACCAGTTAATTTCAAACCTGTATAGATGAAAGATAAATTACATACAGAAATCTCAATAGCTCGATGCTCACAACATATTTTCTTAAAATAATTTGTACAAGTACTATTTTATCTTTCAATTATATTCTGTATTATATATTTTAAAATCCAAAGATGCACGTGAAACATACAAGACAAGTTATTCGTCACCATCAATGCATGCTCGACACCTTTATTTGGGCCACTGGTATATATATATATATATACACACACACGAGCACAAGACAAAAATTATCGAAACCTTTGGGCCACTGGTACCAAGTTGCTTTAATTTTCAATATACGTAGGTGAGCTAATTGTAAACAGCTGAATAATTAACTTGATTGAACTTGTTATTTGGCACACTAACAAAAATTGGTCATTGGGTAGAGTGTCATTGTATTAAAAACTAGCTAAATGATTTTGATTTATTACATAACTTAAATATTTACAAATTTAAAATTTGACCGGAGATGAATTTAAACATGAGATAATTTCATATGGGTATAATTAGATATTGCTGTTTTTCACGTGGATACACCTAAATATTTTTCAGTTGGCTACGCTTAAGATGTGCAAAATTTTCACTGTGCACTTTCTGCCCAATTCCGTTAGTTTTTAACCTTTTTGAAATTTGAAATGTCTAAAATACTCTTAAGGGTTAAATGAGTTATTATAATTGAATTGAAAAGACTAAAATACCCTCACATATTATTCTAATTTTCAAACGTATGACATTCACACTCTCTGTCCTCTCTCTCTCACCCAACCTAAATTGACCGTGTTTATCTACAAATAAATAAATGAAGGTGTCTAAATTATCTATTGTAACTTATCTACGTGTTTTGTGTATACAAAAGTATGGATTAAGTTCACAATTGTTCGCATGGGACGGGACATCAGATGTTGGTATTCACTCTTTACTTATTAAGTCCGAATTTTAGTGGTTAAATTTCAATAAAATTTAAATTCTATTATAATTAAATTCACCCGGAGCTGCGTTCGGGTGGCCATCATTCTGGACAAGGCGGGAGAGCTGGCTCGTTTCCCGCGAGGGGTGGGCTATGGCAATAGTCCCTGAAGAGCCTGAAGCTGGAGGGAGGGCTGAGCTCCTCTAATTTCACATCCTTCTCCCCCGTTCTATGAAATTGGAGAAAATTTGATATGGGTTTCAACGCTGGTGATGAATTATACGCATTCGTGGAGAAGCAATCGAGAAAATCAGGGGTGTCTTTTTTATTTTGATTCTGATTGCTTACATTTTGTGATGAGGAATGTGAAAAGGTAGGGATTACATTGTGTAACAAAGATTTAATTTGCTTCAAATCCATTTTGAGAGAGATTGACTTTTAATCGGGAAGACTTTGTGATAATTAATGGCTTTACTTGTTTCAGTTTTACTGATAAGTTTTATGGAAATCTAGTAAATACAAAAATATTATATTGATCTATATCAATTTTTAAATAGTTGGTTGTTATTCGATAAGTTTCAGCAAGGTTCGTTGTTTCTAGCTAGTTCATTAGTTCATCTTTTATGGTTCTTATTTATACAAAGAAGAGAGAGGGTTGGAGGTTAAAGAAATGACAGTATTGTAATGAAAATCAAAATCAAAGAGATTCACTTGGAAGTGATTAGTAGTTCATTGAAAAATCTAGTGTGTGGGTATCGTCTCTTCGTAGAAATCGAAGCTCAAGAAAACGGAGGAATTGAAAATTTTGGGGGCATATGTTTGCGAGAGAGTGAGGAGAGAAAAGGGAGTGAGAGAGTGTGTGTGAAGAGAACATATATTTGAAAATTAAATTAATAGCGTTAAGGGCATTTTAGTCATTTTATATGTCAAAAATGTTCAAAACTAATTGAATTGGACGGAAAGTGCAAAGTGGAAATTTTGCGTATCTCAGACGTATCTAACTGGAAAAGAAAATTATAAGTGTACCCACCTAAAAAACAACAATATCTAGATATAGCCACCTAAAATTATTTCTTTGAACATTTATTATTTTTCCTATTATACCTGTGTATCTCAATTCTGGTAGAACATAACAATATTTTCAATCATATGATGTTTTCATGTACTATTTGATAAGGTTTATGGATTAATTATTTACAAAGTTCAATGAAAGTTCAAAGATTTTAATGATATAACTTGAAGTTGAGATTAGTTATGGTTAGCTTAATTTGATAGACGACCTATTCAAATCATGAGTATAATTCGAGCAAACTGTTTTATATATATCCTGTACTTTAAATGTGGATAGAGCCATCAATAATAATTTTCTAAATAGGACTCATCCACAATATATCTAACTCAATGAAAAAAATGATTACATATAAACTAGTATATATACATGAACTAGAGATTATAGTCGACCCGACAATGAAAGGAGTGAATAGATAATGTAAATACCTGGGTAAGTCCCCTTAGACTGTCATAATCAAGATTCACGTCGTTATGAGGATCGTCAGCGAGCTCGAGCAAGACGTCCACCATGTCCTCCGCCACGAAACCCTCCCCCATCTCCCTCTTCCTCGCTCGTGAAACCCGTCGAACCTCTTACTCACAGCCTTCATCCTCTTCACGTACCCTTGCAGGTCCATGAACCCTACCCACCGTATCCAATCCCTACGTTCAGCACCCCGTTCAGCAAGAACAGCTCGTCCAGCATCTCCTGGAACTCCTCCAGCGTCACCATCGTCGATTCTCGATCATTATTCTCGGCCTCAGGCTCGATGAAGTACTTCTTCCCCAGCATGATCCTGCTGATGACGCTGAGGGTGAGCCTGGCCAGGTGGTTCTTGACCACCACGGGCTCACCCGTCA
This sequence comes from Geranium rotundifolium, assembly GCA_963920655.1. Classification (NCBI taxonomy): domain Eukaryota; kingdom Viridiplantae; phylum Streptophyta; class Magnoliopsida; order Geraniales; family Geraniaceae; genus Geranium; species Geranium rotundifolium. The sequence goes on from OY987322.1 coordinate 21,894,306, forward strand.
GCGCGTTGCCGTGGAGGCGCGACAGGAAACCCCGCGCCTCCTCGGCCCGGATGTGCCTGCAGGACTCCAGCCTCCTCGAGCTGAAGAGCTCCGTGAGGCAGATCCTGCGGGCGAGGCGCCAGTAGGGGCCGTACGGGGCCCACGTGATGTTCTTGAGGTTGTAGGTGGTGTGGACCCCGGCGGCCGTCTCCGGCCGGGAGGCGAAGACATGGTCGTTTGTTTTCAAGATCTGTTTCGCCATGTCACCCGACGAGGCCACGACGACGGGGAAGGACCCGAAGCGGAGCTGCATGAGCGGGCCGTGTTTGAGGGAGAGCTGGTGGAGGGATCGGTGGGGGAGGTGGCCGATGAGGTTGAAGTTGCCGATGACCGGCCATGGTTTAGGGCCCGGCGGATATTTCGGTCGCCGCCGGGAAATGAAGGTTTTGGAGACGAGTATCGCTATTGCAGCGACTAGCCATGAGACGGCTACAACAACCCACGAAGGGAAATACATAATCATGAGGTTGTGGATACGAAATTAAACGTATGTACATTATGTGGAAGATTAATTTGTGTTACTTATAGACTGTTAAATTAAAAGGCTAGACCATATATATAACATGCATGTGGAACTGCCTCGAAATCTTGCTTCAGTAAACATTTTATATTGAGTCAGTGTCATTCTGAAAAAACATATGCACATGGTGATCTATTTAAAATCATTTCTAATATTAAGCCAAGTCTTACTTGTGATATCGGATAGGATATCTGGTAAGAAAATTTTAAGTCGGACCAACATAGAGATTTTTCAAATATCATATCAAGAGGTGATTTTATAAGAAAATTTCAAGTCAGACCAACACAGAGATTTTCTGAATATTATATTAAAAGGTGTAAACAAGTTGAATCGAGTCTCAATTTGTCATAACTTGGTTCGAACTCAAACAAATTTATATAACTAAAATTTTAATGATGTAAATTAAATATGAGGATAGTTAATTATTTATATTAAATCAGACTTAATTAAGCTTAATTTAGTGGGTTTATTCAAATTATTCTAACTTCGTAAAGGATTCGTCACTGTAATATTACTCGATGAACTAGAATGGAGCTAGGGATGTTCATTAAGTCGAGTTGGGTAGACCCGGCTCGGGTCGTACCCGACTCGGTTGGAGTTGGGTACCAAAAACCAGATCTGATACTCGACTCGGTTGAGGAGTCGGGTAGTCGGGTTCGGGTAGACTCGGGTAGTCGGGTGAGTCGGGTATACCCAACACACCCGATGGGCCTAAATTTTGGGCCCATTTGCATTTTTGAAGTAAGGCCCATACAATTTTTAGCTTCAGCCCAAACTTGTTTTGAAGCCCTTTCATATAAATACATTTCCACATTCAACACTTACATTTACTTTACAAATACATTTACATTTACAAATGATTGTACAAATTCATGCATTATAATTAATGTGCAAGTATTTCCAATTCCACCAGCCACACTGCCCAGCCATTGTCCACTCCAACTCCAACCTACATTAACATGAAGAATGTAATTATAATTGAACTTTGAAACTATTAGCAATTTTCATGAACCAAAATGCATCTCAAAGAGAATAAAACACAAGTAATAGTATTATAACAAAACATAACGATACGAAATATGCCCAAAGAGCAACACTTGCTCAAACTTTTCATTAGATAATACTTTGCTCAAATAAACAAACACATTCTCAAAGTTTTGAGCATACAAAAATGAACTAAGTGTTCATCACCATTCACCACTAGCACCAAAATAAGGTGATCAAAAGTGAACAACAAGTTCAAACATCACCATGACGTTCAATCGAACTCAAAAGAAAAAAAAATTAACTAAAACTTGAACACCATCCAAGAGGGAGCCTCATTCTGTAGCTTGAGCAGCATAACGAATTAAATATGTAAGTTAATATAGATTATTAGGGGGGTTTTCCATAATTGATAAAATAAAAATATTTGGGGAGTTAATTAGAGATTTTTCCAATTTAATTACCTTACTCGACTTCTTCATTCTCGTGTAATACCTCCTCAAAGTCGCTTACAGATGATGTTCCTCGTATCCAACTTTGAGTGCACACTAATGCCTCCACTGTACCGTAAGACGCTTCGGAAGTCATTAAGAACCGTACCACCCGTTGAGAAAGCTGACTCGGATGATACGTATGTGATAGGTATGGCCAAAAGATCCTTGGCTAGTATAGAGAGAATCAGGAATATAGATGAGTTGTTCTGCCACCATCCCAAGATGTCAAACTTTTCCTCGTTGCTCTTTACATCTTTCGTCAAATATTTTTCCAACTCAGTCTTTTTGGCACCTTCTTCAAAAACTTGAGTTTGATCAAATGATCCACGAAGTGTTTTCCTTGCGGGTTTAGGAACAACAACAGTTGCATTAGTAGTAGGTGTGCTAGTACCTCCAAGAAAAGATGTAGTGCTAATACCTACAAATGCATTATAAAAACATAGTCATCAAACAATTCTTGCAAAGCATTCTTTACATTAAGTTGTAAGGTAGCAGCAATATTAGCAGGGTACATGTTATCCACATCATATTTCACAACATCTAACTTGTTCCTCAGATCGAAAATAGATGTTATGAAAATTAGCATGTTCATTTGGGATACATGTAACCAATACTTGTCCCTCTTTGATGATCTCCAATATGGAATTAACTTCATCCAAAAACGTGTGAGACGTGACATATTTGCAGCCCGATACCCTCTTGGTAACAACAAATAAATGCTCGAAGAAGTCCATGAACTTCTTGATGTATGTCCAATCTTTCTCCACCAACATACCCAACGGCTCTGTTGAACCCTTCATGAATTTTGACTCCAGCTCATGTTAAAGAAGGGCGGTCTCGCTATCATACCTTTCGAAGACAGACTCCAAGGCTACGGCAGAATGAAGCATCTAGAAGGTGGATTTTCACCTAGTAGACACATCAAGGACAAGTTAATTCTTGCAATCAAGCCCAGCGGCAGCCACACAATCCTTGAATATATTCATCCTAGCGGCTGATTGTTTAAAAAAACCTAACCGCCACCGTAATCTTTTTCAACGGGTTCCCGAGCAAGGTCAAACCCTCCTTCACTATGAGATTTATGACGTGAGCACAACACCTCATGTGCAAAAACTTCCCTCCTAAGACGCTCTTCCCCACCAGATTCATTTTCCTCCTCATAAACTAAACATCAACATCATTACTCGTTGGATTTTCTAAATTAATGCACATAAGCCTATCAATCCACCACTCATGAAGACATTGCTCAAGCGCCTTACCAATGTCTTCCCCCTTGTGGCTGTTGATTTCACAAAACGAAATGATTTGCGAATGAAGCTTCCAATCATCGTCAATGTAGGGGACGGTGATGCACATATAATTAATGAGTTGGTTGCTTGTCCATGTATCTATTGTGAGGGACACCCTAGGAGCTTTCAGTCTCACGAATTCCTTGAACTTATCATTCTCGCTCTTATACATATCGCCAAGGTCTCTTGTGACTGTGCTCCTGCTTGGAATATGAAACAGAGGCTGAATTTTCTTCGTAAACCGTTGGAAATACTTATGCTCTACAAAAATAAGGGGCAAATCATGCATGATGAGCATCCTAACCAAATCCTGTCTGCCCCCTTGTTGATCAAGTACCCATGAACCCAATTTTGAAATGCCATCAGAAGTCATTATAAAATTAAGTATAAACTGATTTGTGGGATTTTTATACGGATGACCCTTACAAATTTTAATATGCTTATTCAAATTTGGTGTGCCACAATCTTTACTATCAGCCTTATACTTAGCTACACAATACTTACAATGCGCATACAAAACATATTGTTCATTAGGGGCAGGTAGGTGAAAATCATTTCATACATGACTATATTTTCTAGTTGTTTTCTAGGGAGGTTCGAAAGTACCTGGGCTGCTGCACCTTGCTCAACAGTATGAACAGTAGCAACAGCCTGAGCAGCTCTTGATTCCTGAGCAGCAGCTTCCCGAGCAGCAGCAGCAACTTCCCGAGCAGCAGTATCCTATTCCCGTGTAATGAAGAATAAACAGTTATTAGCATCTTTGATTAGGTGATCAATCAAATAAATTGAAATTGAAATGAGAAACCCTAAACCTAAACCCCCAATTTGAAATAAAAAAAGCCTAACTTTAATTTAAATCCCCAAATACATGTAATGTACCATGTATATTAATCAAGTATAAGTATAAGTACATAATCATTTCAAGTTTTCAACTATTACTACACACATTATTTATTAATCAAGTAAAAACATATACAAGATCCATTAATGAAGTTTAAACAGAAACCTTAATTAAAAAAAACCCCCAATTTTTAATTCAAATTCAAATCCCCACATTTTCACTTGAAATCAGAAACCTTAAGCCCCAATTTCAAATTTAAATCCCCAATTTTAATTCAAAATCATCAAACCCTAAATTTAGAAATTGAAATCAGAAAACCCCATATTGTAAAATTGAAAATAGAAACCCTAATTAAAAAAAACCCCAAATTTCAATTGAAATCACAAACCCTAACATTCGAACCCAATTTGTAAATTGAAAACAGAAATCCTAACCCCTAATTTGATTTTAATATCGAAATCCCCAATTTTATATCAAAATCAGAAAACCCTAATTTCAAATTTAAATCAAAATCCCTAATTTCAAATAGAACTCATAAAACCCTAAACCCAATTTCAATTTCATTTTCAATTCCTAACCCCAATTTTAATTCGAAATCAGAAAACTCTAAATTCTGAAATTGATATCTGAAAACCCCAAATTGAATTCGAAAGTCGAAAACTCTAACTCGAATTTGTTAATTGAAAAAAGAATTCCTAACCCCTAACCCCCAATTTCATTTTTAAACCGAAATCCCCAATTTTGAAATCCAAATCAGTATACCCTAATCACAATTTCAATTTCAAATTCAACTCCTAACCCCAATTTTAATTCGAAATCAGAAAACCCTAAATTCTGAAATTGGAATCTGAAAAACCCAAATTGAATTCGAAATTCGAAAACCCTAACCCCAACTTGTTGAATAAAAACAGAATTCCTAACCCGTAATCCCTAACCCCCAATTTCATTTTTGAACTGAAATCCTCAATTTTAAAATCTAAATCAGTAAACCCTAAAACTCCAATTACAAATTGAAACACAAATCCCTAGTTCTGAACCCAGAATAACACATGCAAACACAAAAATTAGACATGCAAACCCAGAAATTAGGACATGCAAAGAAAGAATATAAGTTGAGATGAGAACCCGGAACAGAAGTTGAAAGAAGCAACAGGTTTGGAAATTCTTACCGTCATCGGAGCTCCAAACATCGTCGGCGAGAACCCTTCACAGTCCATTCTATTGGGGTATATAACAACGTGGAACAATTCTCTAGCAAAAGTAACCAAGAGAAATAAAGAACAATCACACAAGAACACAAGAATTTACGTGGTTCGGCAAATTGCCTACGTCCACAGTCACACTACTCTCTTATTATTGCTCTCAACTCATGAATGATTATGGGGTTACAAGTACATGTATTTATAGTGAAAGACTAAGGGGAATTAAGAAAAACCTAGAATTCCTAATTCTTAGCACATTAGAAATTCTTTTCTAATTCATTATCCTAATGCAATTAGGAAATTGTGGCTTCCCTAAATAAATAGGAAAGTCTCCACAAACCCAACAATCTCCTACTTGGAGACTGTCTACACACGTCTTCACCCTCAATCATGTATCTCCAGTAACACGCCCAACGATCTCCGCAATAAGCTCTAGAGTTAATGTGACGTCTTCTATTCGCTAACCGTGAAGGTCGGCTGAAGCTATACATAGCTTCAGCTTCTCAGTTGTAACCACCTTGGTCAACATATCTGTATGATTCTTTGACCCACGGACTTTCTTTAAGTACAAAGTGCCATCACTCATCAACCCCCTGATAGAGTGATATCTCAACTGAATATGCTTCGTCCTAGCATGAAACACGGGATTCTTGGCAAGGTGAATAGCGCTATGACTGTCACTGTACAAAGAATTGTCCGATTGTTTCTTGCCTAACTCCTCTAGAAAACTTTTCAACCAAATCATTTCCTTCCCGGCCTCTGAAATAGCCATGTACTCTGCTTCTGTGGTTGAAAGAGCAACACTCTTCTGGAGTCGTGACATCCAGCGAACTGATGTGCCACCCAAGGTGAAGATGTACCCTGTAGTACTCTTCCTTGTATCCAATCATCCACCTAAATCTGCATCAGTAAACCCTTCTAGGATCACGTTCTTCTTCTTGAAGTGTAATGCAACCTTTGAAGTCCCCTTCAAGTAGCGAAACAACCACTTGACCGCTTCCCAATGCTCTCTTCCTGGATTAGACATAAATCTGCTAACAACTCCCACTGCATGCGCAATGTCTGGTCTTGTGCATACCATCGTATACATCAAACTGTCTACTGGCGATGCATAAGGGACCTTAGTCATTTCTTCCATGTCCTTATTCGTCTAAGGTGATTGCTCTCGAGTGAGTTTGAAGTATCTTGCCAGCGGTGTACTCCTAACCTTGGCATCTTGGAGACTGAATTTGTTCAAAATCTTCCCAATATAGTTCTCTTGGGATAAGTTCAAACTACCATCAGATCGATCCCTGCTAATGCTCATACCGAGTATCTGCTTCGCTTCACCTAAGTCTGTCATCTCAAACTCTTCAGACATCTGTCTTTTCAACTTGTCGATTTCCATCATGTTAGAGCCTGCAATCAACATGTCATCAACATACAACAATAATATGATGTAGGATCCCTTGAAGTGCTTGACATAGCAACAATGGTCCATGACACATTTTGTGTATCCACTCCTCATCATAAAATCGTCAAATTTCAAGTACCACTGTCTTGGTGCTTGCTTTAGACCATACAAGCTTTTACCAAACTTGCAAACTAGATCTTCCTTTCCAGCTATCCGGAAACCCTCTAGTTGTACCATGTAAATGTCTTCCTCAAGATCGACATGTAAGAACGCAGTTTTGACATCTAACTGCTCTAGATGAAGATTCTCTGCAGCCACGATACCCAACACAAGTCTGATAGTAGTCATCTTGACTACTTGAGAGAATATCTCGTTGTAATCAATGCCTTTTTTCTGTTGAAAACCCTTGACCACTAACCTTGCATTGTATCTTTTGTTGCCATCATGTTCTTCCTTGACCCTGAACACCCATTTATTCTGTAAAGCCTTCTTCCCAGCTGGTAACTTAGTTAACGACCAAGTTTCATTCTTTTCAAGAGACATCGTCTCTTCGTTCATGGCTGACTCCCACTTAACCGAATCATCTATCTGAACCGCCTCTGTGTAGCACTGAGGCTCACCATTCTCAGTCAACAGCAAATAATGTAGTGACGAAGAGAACCGTTCGGGAGGTCTCGTAACTCTGCTCGATCTCCTCACTTCAGCCACTGGGGTAGTCGGTACTATCTCCTCATTATTTCTGTGCACTGAACTTCGACTATTGCCTACAAGATCATCTTCAGTAATGTCTTCCAACAATGCTTCTTCCTTATCTTCTCCTTCTTTTGTAACATCTAATTCTGCCCCGTAGTGATCCTCGTGTGCATCATTCTCATAGAATGTGACATCTCTACTTCTGATGAATTTTCTCTTTGATTCATCCCAGAATCTATACCCCATGTCATCAGAACCGTAGCCAATAAATACACACTTCATTGCTTTCGGATCAAGCTTGTCTCTGTCAGAATCTTTCACTCGCACATAAGAATCACAACCGAAGACTCGCAAGTGTTGAAGATTTACCTCATTTCCACGCCATTCCTCTTCAGGGATCTTGAATCCCAGAGGAGTTGAGGGTCCACGATTTATGAGGTACGCTGCTGTACTCACTGCTCGGTCCAGAACTTCTTGGGCAATCCTGCTTGAATCCTCATACTCTTCGCTCTCTCATTAAGCATTCTGTTCATCCTCTCAGCAGCACCATTATGCTGAGGTGTCTCAGGCTCAGTCTTCAGCATCCGTATACCATGCTCAGCATAATAATCCTCAAACTCATCACTACTATACTCACCACCATTGTCAGACTTTAAATACTTCACTTTTAAGTCGATTTCATTTTCAACAGCAGCTTTCCACCTCTTAAAGGTATTAAATACTTCATCTTTGTGCTTCAGAAAGTGAACCCATACCTTTCTTGTGGAATCATCAATGAATGTGACATAGTTGTGAGATCCTCCTATCGACAGAACCTTTGTGGGTCCATACACGTCTGAATGCACCATTTCTAACTTCGTCTTCTTAGGATCCTTCCTTGTGTTTGTGAAGCTTACCCGTTTTTGTTTTCCGAACACACATGGTTCACAAAATTCAACTTTCACATTCTTCAGCTCTGGAATCTTCCCTTTTGAAGCTAGCATCTTCATCCACTTCTTACTCATATGCCCAAGCCTTTGGTGCCATAGAGTTGAAGGATTAGCCCCATTAGTGACTGCATTAACCCTCTCCACTGGTATCTCCGCCATGTACAAAGTTCCTTTCTTCCAACCACGAGCTGTGACCAGATTCCCTTTTGATACCTTCCAATGGTCGTTCTCAAAGGTTATCTTGTATCCCAAACCGTCTAACTGACTCACCGAGATCAACATTCTCTTTATGGTGGGGATATACCTGACATCCTTCAACGTCCAAATCGTACCCATGGTAGTCTTGAGGTTCACATCTCCTATGCCCATGATCTCTTCCGTTTGATCATTAGCTAGATGAAATTTACCTTTTATAGTTCTTATGGAAGGACGCACCTGAATCCATGATCCATGATTCAACTGGACTCTCTACACAACAGATCAAAGCATCGTCTTCGAATTCCTCCGTTGCATTTACCGAGTTGTCCTGCTTGCTTTCCTTCTTCGGGTTTGGACAATGACTCTTGAAGTGACCAGTTTGTTGGCAGTTCCAACAAGTTGCGTTTGTGCCTCGCTTTTTAGACTTCGATCTTCCACGACCCTTACTCTTTCCCCTTTCAGACTTCCTACCTCTCCCTTCTACGTTCAACACCGAGCCAGACGACTCTCCTGGATTCCTTCTTCGGATATCTTCCCCGAGAATCAAGTCTCTCACTCCTTCGAACGATAGCTTAGTAGTTCCAGTTGAGCTACTAACTGCTGTAACGGTTCCTAACCAACTTTCAGGCAAAGATGATAGCAACAACAATCGAATTTAATATTCACTGAGACTAATCTCGATAGTATCGTATTAAATTCGTTCACATGATCAGTAACACTAGCACATTCGTTCATCTTCGTATTAACCAACTGACGAATCAAATATACCTTGTTTGATGCATACGGCTTTTCATACATATTTGATAGCGCCTTAATGAGTCTGTAGGTAGTTGTCTCCTTTATGACGTTGTAAGCAACATTCTTTGCCAATGTCAATCTCACCGCACCCAAAGCATGTCGATCTAGCAACGTCCAGTCGCTCGAACTTATCTTCTCCGGTTTGGTCTCTGACAAAGGTTCATGTAGCCTTTTTTGCTACAAATAGTCCTCTATTTGCATCTTCCAAAATCCAAAATCCCTTCCGTCGAACTTGTCGATTCGAACTTTCCCTTCTTCTGCCATTGCTCCCACTTACCACGAACCAGGTTCTGATACCAGTTGTTGGGGTATATAACAACGTGGAACAATTCTCTAGCAAAAGTAACCAAGAGAAATAAAGAACAATCACACAAGAACACAAGGATTTACGTGGTTCGGTAAATTGCCTACGTCCACGGTCACACTACTCTCTTATTATTGCTCTCAACTCATGAATGATTATGGGGTTACAAGTACATGTAATTATAGTGAAAGACTAAGGGGAATTAAGAAAAACCTAGAATTCCTAATTCTTAACACATTAGAAATTCTTTTCTAATTCATTATCCTAATGCAATTAGGAAATTATGGCTTTCCTAAATAAATAGGAAAGTCTCCACAAACCCAACACATTACACCGTCGAATCGATCCATTGGAGAATTCTCTCTCCACCATCGAGGATTTATAGTGGAAGAAAGAGTTCTCCAACGGATCGATTCGAACGATAACTAGCTACCAAATCGATCCGTTGGGTTGTGATGTGAGACGTGAGAGAGAGAGAGAGAGAGAGAGAGAGAGAGAGAGAGAGAGAGAGAGAGAGAGAGAGAGGTAGGAAGACAGAGGCGAGGACGGCGACAGGCGTGTAGGGTTTCAGACAGAGAGAAAGGAGAGGCGGAGAAGAAACGAGTTGTTGAATCACATTGAATGCGATTCAACGTGTGAGAGACTGAGCGTGTGTGTGTGAGTCGTGAGAGAGTGAGCGACGTGTATGGAGGAGGTCGTGCCACGTGAGTCAAAATCAACGGTTTAGATGAGTTCGTCGAATTGGATCAACGGACAGCAACTTGCCACGTCACCGACTCATGACACTGAAGGAGAACAGAGTAAAAAACTCTCATTGAGTCCCACATCGGAAACGTATGGGACTCAATGAGACCTTATAAGTGTTTTTTCGTTTCATTTGGGCATCTGAAGAGTGTGAGGCTGGGCTTCTCGTGCTGGTTGTCTCCGCTGTTGGGCTGGGCCGTTGAGAGGGTTCTATTATTTGTGTTAGGTTGGGCTTGCTGATTGATAGTTAATATAATTAATATTAATATTAATATTTTTATATATATTGTAAGGTAGTCGGGTACTCGGTGAGTATGACAAATCGGTGGGTATAATATATCTGGCTGATTAATATTAATATTTATATAAATATTGTCAGGTAGTCGGGTAATATTTTTATAAATGTTGAGTATTCTAACAATAAAAGTTGTGTAGTCTAGTGGTAAGTAAGTATTGTGCTTCTTTAATGATATTTGGGCCTAAACTTTTAATAATAGTTGTGGGCTTTTATACTCATTTACATGAAACATCTTTCATTCTCACTTTATTTATTGGTTCACAATTATAATCAATTTTTACTGATTATTGTATAGTTAAATTATTATTTTTGTTTTATTAAAGTTTTTTTGTCCATTATAATTTAGTTAAATTATTGATTGATTAATTATTGAAAATTTGTGAATTTTCTAAGCAGAATTATGTTGAGATTAAGTTCAATAGTGGGTCGTTTGATAAACGAATCAAACTCGAGCCTAACTTATTAGAATTTGTAACTCGCGAGCCGAATCACTTCGTAGTTATATATACATGAAGTTAAATTCAAAATATTAAATAAAAAAAATCAAGCTCGAATTAGTTTTTGTTATATGCATTTACACTGCCATTTTTTTCTTTAGTAATGGCATATGAAAGTACGCCATTACAGACCAAAAATACGCCGTTACAAATTGTAACGGCGTACAAACAGTCATTAGTCGATACACCGTTAAAAAGACATCGTTATACTTTGTAACGGCGTACAAATGACGCCGCTACACCATCAGATGGTAGACGACGTCGTTTCGGGCAGTTTGTTAACGGCGTAACAGTGGTTAACACCGTTAACTTTGTAACGACGTATATATCACCACATACGCCGTTACAAAGATGACAGTGTCGTTTATACGACTTGACACCGTCAACTTAGTAACGGCTTACACTGTTACAAATATTACGCCGTTACAAATATTGTTTTATTAAAAAAATAAATATTACTTTAATGTTAAATTTGTAACAGCGTATTCTATAGAATACGCCGTTACAAATATTATTTTATTAAAAAATTGTATATTTAATATTTAATATATAATTTTTATTCTGTTTTTATTTTTTGCATAATTAATTTAATTTTGAAATTAAATTCAAATTGAAATTCAAATGAATTAAAATTACAAATATTTAAATAAAAGTTACATCAACTAAACTACGATGGTGGAGGTGGAGGACCAAAGTTGGTAAACATGTTCGGGTCGTAAGGGGGCATAGAAGGATTGGCTGCTCGCATATGCTCGTACATCCATTGAAAGGTTCTTCGTTGAGCTTCGTTGTTTCTTTCTTGAGCTTCGAACCTCTCATTTTGCGCAGCAATCTGCTCCGTCGCCAGGCTGAGCTGAGTCTGCATATCTTCGAACTGCTCTTAAGACACACCTCTGGAGGATTGCCCACGTTTTCTAGGCCTGGCCGGCACCTGGTAATCATCTCCAAATCCCCGAATTTTGCGTCCTCGGGGGAATTGGGCATCTGATTGTCCCGCGGCAACCTTCAGGTCGTGACAATGCTGATTCGCTAACATCATCACTTCATTCTCCTCCGCTTCGGTCATCATTTTTAAGTTTACGTGCTGGTCTGTATTGGCCGGATCCTGCCTCCAGTCCAACAACGCCCTCTTAAGGTATATATGTAACAAAATAAAATATCAAATTAAGGAGAAGAACTTACGCGTTTCAGCTTGTTGTCCTCCTCCTATAACAGTTCCGCCTCAGTAGCATCCTGTCCCGGTTCCCGGTTAACAAAAAGCCAAGTCTCAATTTTCGAGGAGATGTTTGTGTTGCCTTTCTCTTCTCTCTCCGTCCAAAGAGTCCGATATGATTTCCGGCCGGAACGGTGGTTGATTTTGTTGTCGCTTAAGAGAATTTCCCTCATATGTTCTACAAGACTACCTACACCCTACAAATTGAAATGAAGTTAGTTGAAATGACCAAGGAATTAGAATTAAATAGAGGTTTCATACAATTGCGTATGAAAGTAAGAAAATACCCCGTTCTCGTCAAAGTATTTGACGAGCCACCGTCATTGTACTTTTTCCCTCTAAATATGTTGGGAATTCCATTGCGGTTCAGATAATCAGGCGAAACGTACAGTTTGTACTATACCTTCATATTTGATTTCTGCTCTTTATAAGCGGACCACGCCGTCTCGCAAATCCACTTTTTGAGGGGATCTGAATCCGTGGGCAATTCATAGTAGCGCTGGCATAAATTGCAATGTAAATATCCAAGTAAGTTAAATTCAAGCGGTAAATTTAGAAAGTTTTGAAATTACCCGAATTTTTCTCCAAAATTTACGGTACTCAGACATAGGAAGATCGCGGAATAGCTGGTAGAAAGCGTCGCACTCTCGAGCAAACTTACCTACCATGTGTTTAATCTTGAGAATATTCCAAGCCTCGTTGATTCCGGGAGGAAAAATACTCCACAGACGCTGTAACTCCGCGTCCCAAAACAATCCTAAAGGTCCTCCTAACGGCTTATTCTCTTAAATACGCCGTTACTAATCTTGACACTTAGAAATTTTTTTGCAGATTCTGGTTTTTCTGGTTTTTTCTCGTAAACCTTATTTTTTCTGAAACAGAATAATTGAGTTATTTAATTAAATGATCAAATAATATATAGTAAAAAAATATTCCGTTTGCTTCAATCATGACCCCTGAATTTTGATTTCTTCGGCCTTGGTCGATTCGCAACGTTAAGAAATTCACATTATTCACAGACAGTACACTGTGAATAAATGGCCGACGAACGAGGACCTGCAGATAGTAGTATCAACTCTCGTTGTTCCCCTCGACCGGCAATCTACATATTAAATTATAATATTAGTTCCAGTAATTAAATTGTATGAATTTACACATAAGTGATATATTGTACTTACAACTTTTCCCCACTCAAACATGAATGACATAACTCGGTCCTTTAGAGATTTCCTAGGGAGTCTTTGAATGAACCCTGCTCGATGTGATTCTACGTACTTATCTGCTTCGGCACAATTCTCAACAACATTCCAATTCGCCCATAACATCTTGGATGCGCTCAATTTCTCGTTTCACACAACGCTCTTAACTTGTACATGTGGGGAAACAACTGATAAGTTGAAACCTAGAGCTTGACGAACAAATGCTTCGCTGGCTGAAGTGGCGCGGTTTAGGTACATCTGAGTGAAGGTGACAGACTCGTGCATCAAGTACTGTTGAGCTATACAACCTTCTAGATATCGCGGGTTTCATACACTTTTCTTGTACACGCCAAGTTGACTGCATTCGAAATATGAATATTAATGTCATATTCGATTATACAGTTCAATGGTAATTGGAAAGGATATTTGGCAGTCAAGAATCATACCGTTCAATTGGAAACATCCAAGTGAAATGGACTGGGCCGGTCTGCATAACTTGATAAGGTAGGTGCAGTAGCAGGTGAACCATAATAATACAGAATGATGGAGGGAAGATATTTTTCAACTTACAAACTAAACCACCATATCCTCGTGCAATTTTTTTAGTGCCTTCTTCGTCGACTCCCTCGTGCGCAACACCTGGAACACCCTGCCGAGGTCTGCTAATGCTTCTGCCACATGATTCGGAACGTACTTCCGAATGACAAGGGGGAAGATGCGCTGGATAAGCACGTGACAATTGTGGGTCTTAAGTCCGAGAAACTTTTTCTCATCAGGATTGACCTTCATCTTTAAACTTCCCGCATATCTGGAGGGGAACTTCACTGCTCGGATATGCTCAAGTATGGCCTTCCGGTGTACACCCTTGACCCTTTAAGGCGCATCAGGGAACTCCCTGTCATGGCCCACCCATTGGTCTTAACGCACATTCTGTTCCTCGTACGTTCTCCTCGCTTTCTCGTCATCTTTAGTCTTCCCCGCTAGTCCGGGAACTGTACCTATGACGTTGTCGCACACATTCTTCTATATATGCATTAAATCCAACGCATGTCTCACTCTATGAGTTTTCCAATAGGGAAGCTACTAGAAAATGCTTTCATGAGACCAACAAATAGCTAAACCAGCTCGTTTACTGTGTTTCGGGTGTAGACTAGGCTCGAGGTAAGTATGACGACTAATGGTCTTTAGTACGGCAGTCCCTGAATACCGCTTAGGCCTTGTACGAGTCTCGATCTACCCGTTAAATGCCTCCAGGACAAACCGCAGTGGGTGCTTCGGAGGTAACCACCTACGCGCACCTTGGTAAGATATTCTTGAGTTACTGCGTGAAGAATCGAGGTTGTCCAAACATAACGGACATTCCATATAGCCTTTAGTGGTCATGCCACCCAACATTCCCATACCCGGAAAGTCATTGATTGTCCACATCACAGCAGCCCGCATTATGAACGGCTCTTTCTTGGAAGCATCACACGTGACAACTCTGTGGGTCCACAAATGTTTCAACTCATCAATCAATGAACGCATAAAGTTATTCAAACATGATTTTGGACCTGATACCAACTTGGTGAGGATGTTATACTCCTTTCGCATAGCCATCGAGAGCGGAAAATTCAACGAGACAGCAACTACATGCCACAAACTGTAACTCGGAGCATTAGGCTCATATGGAGAGAACCCGTCGGATGACAAGGCCAGCCCACGTTTCGGACTTCTTCCGAAAATTGAGGATATTTCTTGTCAAACTGAATCCAATCGGCACCGTCTGATGGATGTACTAATACGTCATCGTCCTTCTTCTCCCGGTCTGATGGATGTACTAATACGACATCGTCTCTTCTGCAAGATATAACCATTGAAGTCGAGGAGTCAATGGGAAGCACCACAACGTCTTCTTCAGAACTAATGTTTTTCCTTCCATAGTAAACTGTGGTTCTTTGCAAACTCCACATTTTTCCAGAACGAATAACTCTTTGTAATACCAAGTGCATCTGTACAAACATGCGTCGTATTTCACGTGTGGCATTTCGATGGCCTTCATTATCTTTTTCGCAGCTGCGTGGCTAGACGAAAACGAATTAGGTTGTGGTAACATACGACATTGCTCTTTCGCGACCTGGGTAAAAGCCGCGCCTGACATCCCGGTGCTCTATTTGATACACAACATCCTTAACATCGCTTCCAAAGAAGTATCCTCACTAGTGACAACGCTTGTGGTTTTGTACAACGGCTGTTGTGACTCAGTCACCAACCGGTTGTATGGCGTCATCTTCGCTTTAGCGAGTCTGGCCTCAACTTCGATCACCGAACTTATCTCCAATTGTGGGTCTTGTCCTCTTCCTCGTCGTTCTCGCCTTCATCTTCGTCAATCCTTACATCTCTAGATGGATCTACATCATTCACGAACTGATGCACCAGAACGACGAACTCTGGTATGTGCGCCGACGTCGAACAAGGGGGATTATGATGTCCATATCGTGCCAAGAATAATTACAACATCGAGTGCACGGACACTTGAAACATCCCACGCCATCTGTTTGCGCGTTCTGTCTCGCAAATTTAACGAAACTGCTTAATCCGTTCATCCACTCCTCACTCATCTTACGGGATGTTATCCACCCACGATCCATTCTATATTATACAAATAACTAAGATTAATAATCAATATTATTTCACTATATATATCAACTATATCAACAATTAACATATATTATTATTATAACAACAAAAACAATAATCTACATGCACTATTTAACCTGAATCACAATTAATAAAATACATTACATAATGCATTATTAGAAAAAAAATAATGTACGTACCTACTAATTCATTGAACTGTTGTAAACGTTTTGCTGTCAACTTCGATTCCACAATCTAATATGGAGAATGATGATATGAACCGTAGTATTTTGAGAGAGACTTGTCGAAAAATTGAAATGATAGTACGGAAATGCCCTTGACGGGAACAATAATGTTTGAGAGAATTGAGAGAAAAATGTGGGAAGAATGGGAGGAGGTTCTGTGAACATTTATACACTGATTTTGTAACTGCGTATTTACCTACATACGCCGTTACTAAATAACGGTAACACTACGCCCTAACTGTAACATAACGGGAAGAATTTGTAATGGCGTATTTTGGTATATACGCTGTTACAAATGTGGTAGACTAACGCCGTTATACTTTGTAACGACGTATTCACCAATAAGCCGTTAGAACCGGATTTGTAACGGCGTATGTGTTTGTTATACGCTGTTACCATTGAAAAAACTAACTGTGTTAGTAATTATTTTATTATTAATTTTTTAAATTAATTACGTTATTAATTAAATTAAATTTTTAGTATTAAGTTTTGCCCCCCTTGAAATTTTTCTGGATCCGACATTGCATACAAGGATGATAAAATATACAATATTAAGAGCAAAAATACTCTTTAACGCGGAAAAAGATATCATAAAAGTATATACTCGAATACGACCACATCAATGATGGTATATGAGGCACGATAACTTGATCTGCAACAAATTAAGTCATAATAGGGAACGAGACTGAGAAAAAAAATTGAGGCGTGCGAAACATAAAAGAGTAGGGAACAAAGTTAGAGACCGAGAATTAGAAGAGAAATTGAATAAAAGATGATAATAGAGAATTGAAGACGATAAAAATAAATATGAAGGAAAAGAGAGAAAACGATATATTCAATAGAAAGATGATAAAGAGTGATAGAAGAGAGATAGAAGGAAAAGCATAATATACAGCAATAGGGAGAAGCAATTATGTCATATAATAACGGTGAACAATAACGTCCAATAGAGACAGTGCGAAAGTGATTTTAAGATAAAACATAATCTTTTAAGCAATTACTTCGGTAGAAAACAATTTTAACCAACTATGACAGTGTAAAACAAGCAATTGTGTCGCAGGGCAACAATACAAAACCAAGAAAAATCAACAGAATTGTAGAATTGTATGGTTGGAAAAATATTGAGTTTTGTTAGAAGGATATAAACGAAGAAATGTTTGATGAAAAAAAGAGGAAATCAAACGGAATTAAATAAGAAAATATGAATATTGATTTTAAAATTTGTTATTCATCAAACAAAGAGAAATGAAATCTGCCGTGATTGAGTTTCCGATAATTGAGAATTAAGTTTATAATAATTAATTCATTAAAAAAATAAAATGAATCAGAGTAATATGAATAAAAATCAACTAGAGAGATGAGCAAATAAATGACATGATTTTAAAATTTTAAATAACATTTAAGAGTAAATTTATCATTTTATAACGAAAACTTAAAACTGAAAAAAAAAACAAGCGATATAACTATTTGAGAAATAGAAATCAATTGTAATTAAATAAGAAAATTGTCAAGTCAAGTGCAGAGTTAGCTGAGATTTGGGTGCTAAACTCTCCCTTTTTCGAATTGATTAGCAAAAATCAAAATCTCAGCAATTGTGTATCGTAAAGCTTCCGTTGATGGCGACACTCGACTCCGACGTTCCTATGGTTCCCGTCGGCGAGGCTGGCCCGTCTTCTTCCAGGAAGCCCAAGCGTTTCGAAATCAAGAAATGGAATGCCGTCGCTCTCTGGGCCTGGGGTACCCTACCCGACCTTAACCCTAATCTTACATCTCTATAATCACCTCTTCTTGAGGCCTTGCCTGTTTTCTTCTGCAGATATTGTTGTTGATAACTGCGCGATTTGCCGGAACCACATCATGGATCTCTGTGAGTTTGATTTGATCTCTCAGTGATCTGATTTTCAATAGCTTGTTCCATTTTTTTGGTTTAAGCGCTATTGGGTTTTTATTTTGTGATGTTTATTCTTATATGGTAACTTGTTGATGATTTAGGCATTGAGTGTCAGGCTAATCAGGCTAGCGCCACCAGTGAGGAGTGCACTGTTGCATGGGGTATTATTCTTTACTCAAACCCATAGCTTAGTTTTATTATGCTGCTTTTCCAGGGACATGATGTGTGTTTTGGTATGCCTGTTGACTCATGTGTACAGTAAATGTACCCAGTTCAAGCAATCTACATATTCTAAATTGTGCAAGTATTATTACATTGAATTTGTGGAAGTTTAAAATAAAACTTTCTTGCCTCCATTCATTGTGTTATCTGCGTTTGCGAGTTTGTAATGCTAACTGGATTACTGATTGATGATTTAGGGGTCAAAACCATATGTTCATATTTATGAGGGACACAGATAAGATTATGGACATACATAATGGAAAATTAGTTATTTGTGAATTGAAGAGATTTTGTCCAGATTATCCTCCCTGTTATTGAGAAAAGTGTAATATTGGATCGTTCCCTCTACTTGGTCTATCTACTGTACAATTTACTAAAGCAAGAAACATGATACATGAGTCATGGTGATTGGTCCTCTTAAGAATGCATATTATTTGCTACGTATTACAGTAATCATATTTCTTAGCCAGTGTCCATAACTTCATAAAGAAACTTATGTTTGTTCTTGAAACTGGAAGCCTCCTGACAATCCAACCATACTTTCCAGAATGCCCCCTTTAACAAATTTTTAACTTTATAACATAATTATCATGGAAATCACTTTAATAGTAAGGCACAAAATGTTGTCCAGTCCCCTCAGATGTTGAAATTTCAAATTATCCTGTATGAATCCCTTTTCATGTTTTTCCATACTTTGTAAGAGGTTGCTTTGGTGAATTGTGTTATATTTGTTGGTAGTCTTGATTTGAATTATTATTGAAGTTTCAAGTTTCAACATTCAAACATTGGATATGATTCAATTATTGAATCACAAATGAAGTTCTAGTTGCCATACCTACAATAAGTAATGCCTGTGGCTCTTATTGGCATTTGGCTAGAAGTCTTTTGATTGTTTTATGACATAATTTATAGTTGTGTTTAGATTACATCTAGTTTAGGTATCAACACAAGTACACGTTCCTTAACTCTTCCATCCTTAGTTTAGGGCATTTATGTTTTCACGTTGATGGTAATTCCACTGTTTTCCAGAATGATCAAGATTTAGGTTCTTTTAAACTCATTTTCCATTTCAAGTTGGAATGAATTTATAAACTTATCAAATAAAATTATCTCTTTTTACCAATTACTGGATTAGAGAGGAGTCCTGATTTTTCCGTCGCGGGATCCATATTTTTAATTTATACCCTTACAATTGTTTTGATCCCCGAATAATCACAATCTTCAATCCCAACTTACAATTATTCTGTTTCTATGGCTGGTGATGTAAAACTCCAGTTTCAAATTTCGTAATTTTGGTTTAATGTTGTCTAGACAGTTTAGTAATAAGATAATTTGAAGTACTTGCATCCTCGAATCCCTGAAAAATAGTCAACATCTCCATTTCTTATTTCATCTGTTTTTATGATGAAATAGTCAATTAATAATTCTATATTTACTTATATACATGTATTTTATAATTCAAATCACATTTTTGTTTGAGAATTTATAAAGTTTGATTGCATGTCATTTCTTGAGGGCATTGGGTATTCATTGTGTATGAATCTGGGAGGGGGTGTATAACATAGAAATGGTACATTGAAGTGGGTAACCTATACTGCATCTCACATAATAGCATGTCAACATTTAATTATAATTTGTTGTATTTTTAGGATTAGGATATTTAATAAGCGCCTAATTGCCTTTCTGTTTTATGATTTGATATTCAAAATCATTCAATCTTATTTGGTTCCGTGTCATGTATACCCTTGTGTTTGTGTCATTGAAGCATCTATGTTCAGCTGGTGTTTACTTGAATTGTTTCTCACAGCATATAATACCGAGCCTAATAGTGGGTGGATTGCTCTATTGATTATCATTGCTCATTAAGAGATATAATTTTGTTGATATAGGTGTTTGCAACCATGCATTTCATTTCCATTGCATCAGCAGATGGCTCAAGACTCGCCAAGTCTGTCCACTGGGTATGCGTTCTTGTTTGCCTGAGTTCTCTTTATTCATGGAATGATCTTTTCTGCTTATGCTCTGCTTTCTTTGTATGACAGATAACAGCGAATGGGAATTTCAGAAATATGGGCACTAAGTGTCATGTCCAGTCCAGTCCAGGCTTGGGACCTCAATCTGCAATGTTGTTCTTAGTTGATATATTATCTTCTTTCTAATTCTCGGTGTCTTACATTTTAATGATTCTATGTAAGTATATGTCTGCCAAAGCCAAGGAGATGGTACTAGATACATTCTGGATCCAATATTTGAATATTTCTTTCTCTGCAGGAACATGAGATAGTTATGATTTCATTACCGTTTCGAATGGGAATCACCAAAGCGAGCTATTTCTTCTGCCCATTAGTCTCTTGATGTTGCAAGTGTTATCAATATATATTTTTAAATATAAATGATGCATGCAAATAATAATATTTCAAAATAAAGATCCTGAAGAACAATACTGTGAAATATGGCCAATGGACATTCAAATATTGGCTCGCTGGAGGACCCACTAGACATGGATACGAAGAACACACAATTCAACGTCTTATCTTGTCTGGTAGAAGCCACAATGCCTGCATTTTTTTATTTTCCCAATTAATTATGTGCAATTTTGGGGATGGTTTTAATCCTCAGTTGAGAGTATTGGTGATTAAAGGTGTAAATAAATAGAATGGGAATAAATTTGGGGTTCGAGTTTATGTTCAAATGAGTTTGTGCTACTAACTTTGAGCTCTCCTTGAAAGATAGTAGTTGAGCATTCTTTTCTTTTAATTCACTACAAACACCAGTAAAAGAAATTTGATATTAAATATAATTTATAAAATATTAAACGAGATGGTTCGAGGTCATATAACTCATTAAATATTTAACAAATTGTTTTAGGAGCGTATCGAATCTTAAAAAGTTAAAATCGAGCTCGACACATTTACTAAATGAATTCAACTTTGAACTTGAACAACTCGTACTCAGTATACATCATATATTTAACAAATCAACTTATTTAAAATTTGGTTCATAGGCTATAGATACAAATCGACTTCAAAATATTATAATGGGCTTAAAGGTTGATGGGTCCATTAGGATTCATGGACTGCTGGCGTGGGTGTCTCCAGTTTCGGAACATCTTGACTTGTAGCCTCGACCTTTTGGGTCAACCAACCCACAAGATTTAACGAGTGTGACATTTCAAACAAACAAATAAATAATGCTTCTCACACTCACTATCACTACATTTGAATTGTGACAATATATTCAACGTGTTCTGAAAATAAGTAGTGGTGTGTTGGTCCACAGAGTAGCTCAAATTTGCTGATAAAAGCTTACAACACCATTTTGATGGGGCAGTCTTTGCCAGTTTAGTCAAAACTCACTTCAATTATTCACAATAATAGCAAAACACCAAATACAACTCTACACAGCTCAGATCAGCTCAGCTACCCATAGATCTCTCTAGCTCACCTCCTATCAAAAACACACCCTCCCTTCATTTTCAATATAAATAGGCAGACCAACAACTAAACAATTCATGTAATGTAATTACCATATTTGCAAAATGTTGATGAAGGAGGCTTCATTAGCAAGTTGCTTAAGTATATATACTAAAAGCATAGACAGTAAGAGCATGGGTTACAACACTTCATTTTACAGCTACAGCAATTCCCTATCTTTGGCCATTTTGTTGGGCATTTGGGCCAACAACAGCATTTCCAACTCCAGCAGCTGCAGCAGCCTGAGCAATCCGGGCACGATGGTAACTGGCAACTGCAACAACTGCCTTTGCACGACGTCTTCTTAAAGCAATTTAATCTCGGGCAAGTGCAAGAGCAAGGGAAAGAGCAAGGGCAAGCGCAAGAGCAAGGCGGGCACTTGGGCGCTGAGCAGCTTAAACAAGACGGGCAACTACACGTAGGACAACTACACGAACACGACGGACAACTACATGTACATGATGGGCATTTACACGGATTGCCTATGCATTTACAACAGTTACTGCATCGTGGCATTTCTAGATCACACGAGCATTTACTACAACAGCAGCAACAGCTACAACAAATCCACGAGAAATTACAACATGAACTCCCGCTGCAAAAAAAAACAAGGGAAATCGGTGTTATAATGGCAAGTTTTCGGACTAGACTGAAATTAAATAAACCTTCAATCATTGGAGACCATGTTTCAACCAAAACGTTCGGTTGAACGTGTCGTGTCTCTTATCTAAAGATACAAAACTTGGTTTTCTACTCCATTGGTCAAAAAGGCATTTTCTTGCTTAATCGGCAGAAAAGTAGAATTTGAAATGAATTATACGTGGAGGGTATAAAATTAGCAATCTGCAAAATAAACAAGCAGAAGGCAAGCATATTTACCAGAGCCACTTCCAGAAGCCACACCATGACCTACGTTTCTTTCGGTTTCTGTTTGAAAGCTAAAAATGTTAGTCCTACAATTGTGATCTAAACTTCAGTAGAAAATAAACAGCAGCAACACACTTACGTAGGAATTATAGGATCTGCATTTGCCACAACGAAATCAGTCACCCTACAAGATTGCAAATAGCAAATTCAACAAACAGCCTTAAACAAGAAATCTAAGAAGTAAACAACAAAAAACACAGTAAAAACGCACTCTTTGCAACATCTCGAAGCAGGTTGAAGACCCTGCATAGACTTGAGCTCCTCCTGCTCACACAGAGTGACAATTAATTAATATTACAACCCTCCTTTCTGGAACATTAAAAAATGGAAGCAAGAATCACACAAAAAGCATAAACTATTATTACTTAAGTGAAAGCAAGACTTACACAAAAAGAGTAAACTATGATTATACCAGAAAATATCATTTGTAAACTGGGGGAATGCAAGTATTGTATTCTAATGAATTGAATAGTTGATTATGCAGGCAAAAAGTAAGGCAAGGCAGTGTGTGGTGAGGTGATTAAATTTCAACTACAAGAGAGAAGATTCTTCTGTAATCATCATATGGTGGACCACATTTGATGCTGAATCAACATTTATA
This sequence comes from Geranium rotundifolium, assembly GCA_963920655.1. Lineage (NCBI taxonomy): Eukaryota > Viridiplantae > Streptophyta > Magnoliopsida > Geraniales > Geraniaceae > Geranium > Geranium rotundifolium. The sequence goes on from OY987322.1 coordinate 21,917,919, forward strand.
TCTCTCAATTCCATGGATTTGGATTCCAAGCAATAGACCAGACCAGGCATGGCATGGCATGGCAGCAGAAACAACAGGATCTACCACCATCCATGTTCAAAAAGCCCCAACCATAACCAGGAACACACTAGCAAGAGTGAGTTAGGACTACAAATTGTGTGCAGCAATGTGAATACAACAGTCCCAAAGTTGACTCCTTTTTCAAAAACCCAGAACCATTTCAGTGCCATTTGAACAAAACAAGCACCAATTAGCACAAGAAAGACAGAAAAAGAAGAAGCCACAAACCCACCTCAAGAAAGCCAATCTCCCTCTCGAGCATCTGAACCTTGGCCGTCTCTCGCCTCTTGCCGTACAAATCAGGGTAGTCCGGCGGCGAGCGAGGGCGGGGCGGAGGGAGGGTCGGCACCGAGGAGGAGTAACCGGAGGGAACGGCCATTAAGCAACAAAAAAGGCCCTGGAAAAGCAAAAACTCTGATCCACAACGGTAACAATGCAAGAAATGGCCGAAAAAGAAAGAAAGGACAGAGGGAGAGGAAGAGGAAGAGAGGGAATAGGAGCGGTGGTGAGTGAGTGAGGGACAAGAATGGGCATAGGCGTAAATACGAGAAAAGGGGTGTGGCAGTAATTAGGTAGTCTGACAGGGATAATTACCATTTACCATTACCATCCACCAAAAAGCTAAAAGAGCCATAAAAATAAATAAAAAACTTTGATTTGGTAATTGAAAAAGAAGAGGGTGAGTGAGTAGTACAGTAGTAGGTGTAAGTAGTAAATGACAGAGCAGAGCAGAGAGCAGAGAGCAGAGAGCAGAGGCAGAGTCATGGCAGAGCAGAGTACATGATTGATTAATTGTAGTACCCACTACCTTCCTATTCTTACCACACCTTGTACTAAACTTACCTACAATTTTTCATCTTTTAACCAATTTACATGTCCCCTCACTCTTTAACATCATATTTACTCTACTAACTAACTGAGTCGGGGTAATAATGGAATGGTGGTGGTAAAGACGGCTGTGAAAAATGAAACAAGCCTGCAACTGTCTGGATTTTGCTTTTTGTATGCACAAAACAGATTCAGATTTGAGTTGATTGGATCGAAATCTGAGTGAGGGTTTTGTGTTTTTCTCTAATTTTGTTAAGAGTAAAAGAGAGAAGACAGACAGAGGGCACAGAGACAGTGAGTGAGTGAGTGAGGTTTGTGAAATAAAAATGGGTTTGCTACAAGCACGAGGCAAAACCTCAGACCGCACGTGACAAGATGTGTAGGACAGAGAGAGAGAGTGTTGTGTTGTGTGTTGTGACTTTGAGAACAAAATGGGAAATCTTTTGATGAAAGACAGTGCACTGACTGCTTCTCTTTTGCGTGATTTGATACATTACTTCAACTCAGGAAATGGAATGATGGATCTTCTTTCTTTCTTTCTTTCTTTCTTCTTTACTGTTACTCTTTCAATCTTACTTCTGTTTTTGGTTTTGATCCCTTTTTCTCTACCTTCTTTCTTCTCTGCCATTTTCTCATCTCTCTCCTCACTTTTTTTGCCCTTGTATTTTTGGCCTTTGCACCACCACATTTCTCAACTTTCATCATAAAATTATGTTTTGGTACAATACAACATTAATATATACCGGATTTGGTGTCATTAGAGCATCTCCAACAAGTGTTGTGAAAGTTGTTGGGCACTTATAAGGCATATATAGACTCCAGGGATTAATTAGATTTCTACTTTTGTATTCTTAAAAATAACTTAATAAACCTATACGATTAAATATTAATTACGTTACATAGAAATAAATATTTTTAATATTTGTTACATTGTATATACTTTAAAATATAAATATATCAATAAAAGTATTTATTGTTATAAGATATTATAGATTTTACTATTCAGCATTTTCATTTTTATTTTCTAAATTAATGATTTTTTTAATCAAACTCATTTACATCCGACTTAATTGGCCTAAATCTAATCTAATCCGCCTAACCGACTTAAATTGATCGATTACATAAAATTGGGCCAGTGTTATCGGCACTTGGCCAATTTTTATACTATTGCCTCCTACTCACTCACATTCTATTACACAAAATATTTGTTTTATTTTTGAACTCAATTAATCTGCATATATATGATGAAGGCTCACATTGCAAATACAGTATTTGGTATGATGTTATTATAGTAAAACATGAAATATTTGAGGTGGGTTTGAATTAAAAAACGCAAAATCATTGACTTCTACTTGTAGTAATATTAAGGTGATTTATTTCATCATTGCATTTGCAGTTGAGAATAAAGATAATGCGTGTGCAGTGAAACTTGGTTAAGTTGTGGTCAGATTCAGATATATTATTGGATTGGAGTTGAATTATAGGATGCTCTGCAACTACAGTATCGAATTGACAATTCCTCTGTCACATGATGTACTTGTCCTTGCTTCCTCCGTTTTATATGGGCCTTCCTATTTTCTTATTGGGCTTTACTCTTGGGCCTAGAGACGAAGATGTCGACCAGGTACCAGGTCATTAGTAGTACATGTCCATTTCCAGGTGTCAACTGCATTAAATTTGTGGCATATGATGTGCCACTTACAAGATTGGATCAATCGTACGGAGACGTTTCTCTCTGCTCACCAAAAGTTAAGACAAGACCAATACGTTTCAGACAGTTCCGAGTAATACATGAGCTTTCCTGTCCGCTCAATCCTTTCCATTTAGTGCAACAAAATTAAGACAAGTATAAATTCAAAGGGGTTTATCAGTGATAAGATTATTTAAATCCTTTACATGTGTGATTATGATATCTAACTTATATACACGTGAGATTATAGTGCATAGAAGAAGTGAGACTCTAGAATAAACGAGAAGAGAGTGGTTCATGTCAAGAAGAAAGTTAATAATATACATATATTACTTTTTGAAAAATATCACCTCACTACAATTAAAATTAGTTGATTCGTACATAATTACAACTAAATATTTTTTTTTACTAGTGATACCCAAAATTTGCTAAATTTGCGCCGTTACTCATTTTGTTAGATTTTAATTTTGAAAAAATTATTTTGTCTGAATAATTAGAATACCTTATGGAGAGATGAGATCTTTTAATTAGAATAAAAATACCACTACATCATTTTGGCAACTTCATTAATTATAGGTATACATGAAATTACGAGTTTTGCAACTTCACTTATAGTTTTTAGGTCTCTTCAAATTCTTTGGATTCTATATTATTTGTTAAGTAGATCCTAGATTGCAGGACATAGAAATTGTATTCATATTGATTCAATTGTATATTATTTGTTAAATATTTTTTGTGTGAAAGGAAGGCAAATTATTGTACAAGTATTGCTTGGAGCTTTGGATGATGAACAACAACAACCGGATGCTTTGCCACCGGGAAGAAGGAAGAAATCATGTTATTATTTGTAATGTATTTTGGTAGTTGATTACGTTTTTACGTAATTATTTTGGAGTTGGAACTTTTTATATATTTAAATGCATAATTTCTAATTTTAAATTACTGTTTCAATTTGATTTGCTAAATTAAAAAATATCACAGGTTTCAAAAATAAAACCCCTATTTTTTATAAAATACAAACTGCCTTTAAGGCAGCACATATGCAGAGGTGCTGCCATTATGGCAGCACCGGTACGCAGTGTGCTGCCTTCGATAATGGCAACACAAATGTGTGCTGGTTTAGTGTTAGTTCCGCGCGTTAACAATTACACCGTTAGGGCAGTACATGGTGTGCCGCTTTACCTTATAGCAGTGCACTTATGGCCTTTTGGCAGCACACTTAGTGTGCTGCCTTTATAGCAAAAATTTGGTAGTTGATTGGGGCTGATCCGATGGCCAGACACCGTTCTAAGGTTCTAACATTTTGGACCTATATAAAACGTCCAAACCATGTAGAACCGTCGGATCTGAAACGCGCGTTATCTCATATTGGACATGTGGTAGGGTCCAACATGTTATGCAACATTACACTACATGTTCTACGTAGTTATACAACATTGCACTACATGTTATACTGTTCGGACGTTTTGACATTTTTAATTGGTTTGTAGCTGATATATATATATAGCACACGTGTGATATGGGTCCACAAATTCAATAAACAAACTTATGCACGAGGGTATTATAGGGAAATTGCATATATGTATAATCGGTCCTCGATTATGGTTTATCATCTTTCCAAAAATATTTGTTTTTTATATTAATCAGATCATTATTTAGTGCATCGAACAGTGATTATGTTTATTTTCAAAAATATTTGTTTCCTTATCTTAATCATATCGTCATTTAAGATGATGAATGTAATTTCAAATTGCATTATGACTATACCACTTCAAATATAAATGTCACACACATGTAACGCATGGGCACACTAGATAGTGAGCATCCATGCCAGGATCCGAATATACTTTAAATTTGGATTACATGTTATGATCATACTATTTATGAATAAAAGCCACTCCTATGTCAAACATGGACACAGTTGGTAGTGAACAACCAAACTAGTACATGAATATTATTTTATTTCAGATTCTATCCTATGATCATACTACATTTGAATAAAACCACACCAATGTCAAACATGGTCACACGTTGCAGTGAATAGTCATACCTGAATATGTCTGCACAAATGGACTTCTTATATTCCCCCACTGAAATTGGTTTTATCCAAACCACAAGGGTAGTAATCAAGTACAAACGGGGGATTACTATACAAACGTTAGAACTAACTAGAACCGTCTGATTTTTAAATATGTGGTGCGGATTAGATGTTGACACCGGTGGCATGAAATTGTAATTAACTACAATTTAATGATTTATTATTACTGATATGTAGTCAATTGAGGGTAACACTGTCCTTTTACCTTCACCAAATTTCTAATCATTATCTTTGTGCATAATATTTGGGATTGATTATAATCCCAAATATCTAATCATTATCTTTGTGCATAATATTTGGGATTTCACAATACATATAATTAATTAAAATCAAATCAGGCATTAATTGTTTTGACTTTTTGCTCCATAAACTAATATTTTTGTTTCACAATATATATGTTTTGTAGTTACGGTATTTGAATTTCGTTTTACAATATTTATTTTTTTGATGAATTATTATTATTCATAACAGCAGATCATTTGTTTCATAACAGTTCAACTTCTTTTCATTTAATGTTTCATGACATCAACCTCAACAAACATTCTAATGTATCATATTGTAAGAATTGTTTCATTATGATGTTAAATTTTTAGCATAAATGTTTCATTGAGCTACTGACCAAAATTCATGTGTTCGTCGAATAATTTTTGTGTCATCTTCTTTTCATCGTCCTCTTTTCTTTTATTGTTTCATGACACAAACCTCATGAAACATTTTAATATGTCATGTAAGAATTGTTTCATTATGATGTTAAATTTTCAGCATAAAATGTTTTATTCGCTCAATATTGTTTCATGGGGATTGTTTTAGTATGCAAACTTTGTCTACTGCCAAAAATTCATGTGTTCGTCGAAAGATTTTTGTGTCATCTTCTTTTCATCGTCTTCTTTTCTTTTATTTTTTCATGACACAAATCTCATGAAACATTTTTATGTGTCATGTAAGAATTGTTTCATCATGATGTTAAATTTTCAGTATAAAATGTTTTACTCGCTCAATATTGTTTCATCATGCAAACTTTGTCTACTGACCAAAATTCATGTGTTCGTCGAATGATTTTTGTGTCAAATCATTTTCATCATCATCTTTTCTTTTATTGTTTCATGACACAAACCTCATGAAATATTTTAATGTGTCAAGTAAGAATTGTTTTACTATGACGTTAAATTTTCAGCATAAATATATCATATTATAGTGATTTCATTGGATTTATAATTGTTTAATAAATTTTGAAGCAATTGATACAAATTCTTATAATCATATTAGAACCTAATTTGAACGGGTAATTAAGACTAAAATAACAATTTGGAAGAATTGTTCAACACACAAACTACTCCCAAATTCAGATTAAAAAAAATACACGGACAACCCTACAAACAACAATGTTGAATGGACGAGGCACATAACCTAACCGACACAATCAAGATGACTCCAACTGCAATAAATACATATGTCAACCTTACAAAACAAGGTTGAAACTACCTAATTAACACCATAAATAATATTGTCGCTCATAATATTAAAATTGAAATTGGGCGGAACCCAGAATTGGCCAACACGGGAAAATACCAATTTTCGATCAATTTTGACCAATCTAGTTGCTACATCTGGAGAAGCCGATATCGGTGACCAGATCTACTATGAAATCAATGTGTCGTCACCGAAATCAAAGGGGTGAGTCGTTGATGCTTGCAGATGGCGGATGCGAGAGGATCTCAATTAAGGTTGTGAGGTCTGAGAGGTGGTGCGTCGGTCATGGCTTGATGAAGGCTCGGCTCGGCGGAGTAGAGGGGAGGAGGAGTCGGCCTCAGATTATCAGAGAAGAAGCGGAGGAGGCGACGGCTACGGATGCGCAGCGATAAAAAGACTCGATTGTGGCTGCAAAATGGGAAAGAGGTTGCTGCCATGAATATATATATATATATATATATATATATATATATATATATATATATATATATATATATATATATATGGAGAAGAAGCTAAGGAGGCGGTAGCCAGAGGGATTTGATTGTGGATGCAAAATGAGCAGAAAGTTGTTGTTGTGAGTATGACTTCTTAAATAGACATGTTAGTGTTTAATATACAAACAATTAGGATTTGAAAATGCTTGATTATAGGAAGTGATTGAATTCTAGTTTGCCAAAATGACTAATGTGACCCTCTCCAAATATTCAACCATTTAATGAAATATTATTTGGAAAAAATTAAATTGGACGGTGAGTTGATAAAATCTTGTGGAGGAAAATTGTTCTAATATTTGTACGGTATCAACCGTTTGTACTAGAGTCCTTCCCAAACCACAAACCTTCACTTTACTTAAGTTTCATACTTATCTAATCCCCACGTGTAGCTATACAGTTGCAACCACACGACCAATCTTTTTAATGCTCTCATGAATGTAATTTCACTTTTCTTGTCGCATGACTGTTATGTGTTTGAAAGAACGCCATAATGACGTTTTCTTCCCATAACTTCATGGTTTTAAGTCAGGATTAAATGCTTAATTTCGATATTATTAAAAACTTTTGATGTTGCGAGTGGTTTGGGCATCAGTGTTGTAGGAGAACGATTTTAGTGTCTATTTCGGGGAAGTGAAAAAAGGGTAAGATGGGACCAAAGGAGCTAAAAGCAAGAGAGCAGAGGGACCCTCCTTTAGAGCCTCCAGACCGGAGGGGAAAACGAAGGGGTCCTCAGGAGGAGCCTTCTCTGAAGACTCCGGAGCAGAGGGGCCAGAGGAGGGCACACCTGAGAGAGCCTCCTTTGGAGCCTCCGGTCCGGAGGCCCGAGAGGAAGCCAATTCAAGAATTAGTTGGGAGCCTCCTCCAGCGGAGGCCTGAGAGAGCCTCGCTAATACCATTTTTTTAGCTCGAAACCACCATTTTTTAGGGGGACTTGAACTTGATACTTTTGGGTTCTACACTCTTGGGAGGTTCTTGGAGCACGTTTTTGGGGGATTCTTGGCCACTTTTGGCTCTCAAATCATCTTCTCCTTGGGGAGAGTTTTAGGAACACGAATCTAGGAGAGTGAGAGCCACTTGGAGGAGCTTCAAGGAGGTGGATCCAAGAGAGCTAGGAGCATCAAGGCAAGGGAAGAAGCAAGAAGAGATCGTTCCAAGCCAGGAGAAGAAAAGATTCTACATATCCTAAGTTTTCTCTCCTTTTTCACCTTATTTTGTGATTGTTGATTGTGGATTGTATTTTGATGGTTGATTTCATGAGATTTACTTTAGACTCCATGGCTAGGGAGTAGTTTCTTATGTATGGAGGCTAATTTGTGTAAAACACTATAATTCCATAATTTTGAGGTGTTATTTCTAGGTAAATTGGTGTGTTGATGTGGATTGCTTAATGTGTTTATGATTATCCATGATTAAATGTGTAGGATAGAGATATTCTATGTTGAAGGCCTAAGATACTTTGACTTTAGTCAATTCATAGAGTTTCGAGAGAGTCGTTGAGTTGATGGACCTAGGTAATTCCAGGGTGGAGGTTTGGAATCTTGCGTTCTCAAATGTTGAGTGAGGTATGAGTGATAGGTAGTTTGGGTTGGATTGAACGAGTGCTTGTGCTTAATGAGAATTTTCCATAAAGTAGCTACTCATGAGTGATTACATAGGTTAAGGACCAATTCCGAGAGGATAGGACTTGCTCGAACTAGCAGTCATCACAAGTACGAACTTGTAGTCTAGAATTGTCAGTCTTCAAGCAGTGATGATTGCACTTGACTTCGAGAGAGGAAAGAGCGATGGAGCACTAGGCTAAACTCAATGTCGAGAGACGAGTTTAGTATCTTACGGCATAGACTAACCATCACCACACCTAGAATTGTACTTTACCACAACAACCGTGTGCTTGTTTGCTAAATTGAGTTATGAATGAAGGAATTATTTGAGGGTTCCAGACAATTAATTTCATGCCCATACAAGAAATTTAACCTCAAAGTTCCATGATTTATACGGATCTTGCATGATCATGAATTGATCATGAGATCTAGACTAGATTAAAATTTAAGTTTACCTGGAATCAAAATCTCCTTGTTACTAAATTGGATTTAGTAACCTCTAAAGATCGTCCACACAGGAAGAGCAATCCAAAAGGATACTTGCAACGAACCTTGCTAGAAGATCGAAGCAAGCAAAACGGACAGAGCACGGGGAGGGGAGGGGACCGGCCGAAACTTGGCAGGGAGAGAGAGAGAAGACGGCTAGGGTTTGCAAATATAATTGTGTAATTTTCAGATCTGAAAATTTCCCTTTTATAGACCTTAATCGGGCTTTTAATTAATTAAAGGCCTTAATGGGCTTAAAGCCCAAAGCTTTTAATTAACTGTGTAGAGAAGCCCATTCTGGCTTAGCCCATTCTGGCTAGGCCCAGTTTAGCTAATTTAATTAAATCTATTTAATTAGATTATAATTAATTAGTCTTGCTAAACCGTTCTTGATTCCAGTTTAATCCTAAACCGAAATCGGTCTAAACTGGTTTAATCCAAAACCGGATTTTGTCTCTCTCATGATTCCTCAATATAACTCCATCTGTTTTACTCAACCTAAAGTGTGTGACCCTCTAGGCTCACGACACGTCGGCGGACTGGTAAAATTACCATTTTACCCTTTCCATCATGAGTGGCCTCTAGCAAGACATCATGATTACCCAACGCTTGTGATTATCGAGATTTCGACTTAACCTTGTCGTTCATGAATCTATCCTTTTATCCTCTTGATATCTTTGACAACCACGAGGCATAGACAAGTCATCCTCGTTCTATTGTCCTGTTTCTTGATTCTGAGTTAACTGAATTATAACTGATACTACGTATCGTCTGCATGGCCATGCTATTGTATTTCAGTTGTACTCATCAAGTGGCCTAAACTGATATCTGCTCACACGTCCGTATGAGGGATAAATCCTTCAGCGATCCATCTAGTCAACTTATGTAACTTGTGATCGAGCCAATCACAGCCGTTATTGTAACCCTTTTACAGGAGACGTTAGACTTAGTCAAACTCGTCACTCATTACATATTGACCTCAATGGTCCTTCGGTCTGAGGATGCGATTTCATGATCCGACATATGAGTATGTTCATGACTGTGTCTATGTAACATACTCATTATTCGGGTCGTCCTATATCACCTCTGACTGGTGATACTATGACCTAACTCTGGCCCCCTTCTGGCCATGATCAGTAGAGCGTGATCATTTAGAGTTAGCCTCATACCGATCGCTTCTTATGAAGCTATTCTGATCGGGGACTGCTTAAGTAAGATTTTATCTGATATGTAGATCTACTATTATGTGTTGACACATCAATGATACAAATCAAATCATACTTAAGATATTACTACAACACTTAGTAATATGAATGCCGATTTTTATTCAACGAATAATCTTTATTACAAGATTAGATTGAAAATACATTGTGCTAGGGCACAAATCCCAACAGTCTCCCACTTGCCCTAGACCCAATTGGTATTCCAATCTAAACCCATTCCCCTGACATGTTCCTCATGTTTAGGCTGCGGTAGTGCCTTAGTTAAAGGGTCAGCTAGATTATCATGTGTTGAAATGTAGCTTATCTCTACTTCGCCCTTATCAACCATCTCTCTGATGATGTGATACTTTCTCTCGACGTGCTTTGTCCGGTTGTGAAATCTGGGCTCTCTAGCTAGTGCTACGGCCCCTGTGTTGTCACACCTTAAGCTCACGGGATCAAACGTTCGCGGCAGTACATCTAATCCTCTCAAGAAGCTCCTGACCCACACCGCTTCTTTGGCTGCTTCCGACGCAGCTATTTATTCCGCCTCCGTGGTGGAGTCGGCTATTGTCGCTTCCTTAAAGCTTTTCCAACTGAAAGCTCCCCCATTCAACATGAACACATACCCACCTTGAGACTTAAAGTCATCTGGGTCTGTCTGAAAACTAGCATCAACATATCCAGTGACGCTTAGCTCTCCTTCTATCCCACCATACACTAAGAAAGCATCCTTTGTTCTCCTCAGATACTTGAGGATACACTTGACGGCAGTCCAGTGATCTTGGCCTGGGTTAGACTGAAATCTGCTGGCACAGCTGAGGGCAAACGATACGTCAGGCCTCGTACAGATCATGGCATACATGATAGATCCCACTGCCGAGGCATACGGGATTCCATTCATTCTCTTAAGCTCAGCAGGTGTTTTAGGACACTGTTTCTTGCTTAGCTTAATGACATGTCTTACCGGGAGGTTCCCTTTCTTAGAGTCAAGCATCGAGAATCTTCTCAACACCTTATCTATATAGGTGCTCTGACTTAGACCTAATATTCTCTTGGATCGATCTCTGTAGATCCTGATCCCCAGAATGTAAGCGGTCTCTCCTAAGTCCTTCATGGAGAAACACTTCCCTAACCAAGCTTTGGTCTCAAGCAAGGTTGGGACGTTGTTTCCCATGATTAGTATATCATCGACATATAGCACCAGGAACACTATGTTACTCCCACTGCTCTTCTTGTAGATACAAAGTTCATCTGGATTACTGATGAACCCGAACTCTTTTACGGCTTCGTCGAAACGTAAGTTCCAACTCCTGGAAGCTTGTTTCAATCCATAAATGGATCGTTGCAGCTTACACACCTTTTCGGGATGTTTAGGGTCGACAAAACCTTCTGGCTGGGTCATATAGACATCCTCCTGCAAATTCCCGTTAAGGAATGCGGTTTCGACGTCCATTTGCCATATCTCGTAATCGAAATATGCTGCATTGGCTAACATCATCCGAATTGACTTAATCATAGCTACTGACGAAAAAGTCTCATCATAGTCCATACCTTGGACTTGACGATAACCTTTAGCAACCAGTCTTGCTTTGTAAGTCTGAGGCTTTCCGTCCATATCTGTCTTTAACTTAAATATCCACTTGCAACCTATGGGTTTCATCCCAGGTGTGCTGTCTACTAAGTTCCAGACCTGATTGTCTTTCATGGACTTCATTTCCTCATCCATGGCATTCTGCCATTCTTTTGAGTTGGGACCGGCCAAGGCTTGCTGAACTGTTGCAGGATCATCCTGATCTACAACTATCAAGTCATTACCCTATGTGGCTAAGAAGTTATATCTGACTGGGTTTTGACGAGACCTTTCAGATCTCCTTGGTCCTACAGGAGTTTCTGTTGGATTAGGACTTGGATCATTTACCTCATCGGGTACCTCTACAATATCTGCTGGCTGTTCCGTGTCTTCTCGAATTTCTTCAAGAAGCACGGGACTCCCACTGGGTTTCTTGGATAAGAATTCTCTCTCCAAGAAAACCCCACCTCGAGCAACAAAGACTTTGTTTTCCTCGGGTTTGTAGAAGTAGTACCCCATGGTTCCTTTGGGGTACCCTACAAAGACACACTTATCTGCCTTGGGTTCGAGTTTATCACCAAGCAACCGCTTGACGTAAACATCGCACCCCCAGATCTTGAGGAAAGACAACTTGGGAGCTTTCCCTTGCCAAGCCTCAAATGGAGTGGTCTCCACTGCCTTTGTAGGTACTCGATTCAATATGAATGCGGCCGTTTCTAGGGCATGGCCCCAGAACGATATTGGAAGGTCGGCGTGACTCATCATGGAACGAACCATGTCTAGCAGGGTTCTGTTCCTCCGTTCGGAAACACCATTCATCTGAGGGGTTCCTGGCGGGGTTAATTCTGAGAGTATACCGTTATCCTTTAGGTGACTGAGAAACTCTTGATCTAAGTACTCGCCACCTCGATCGAAACGAAGTGCCTTTATACTTTTACCAAGCTGGTTCTGTACTTCATTCTGAAATTCTTTGAATTTATCAAAGGATTCTGACTTATGTCTCATTAAATAGACATACCCAAACCTACTGAAATCGTCGGTAAAGGTTATGAAGTATCTGAAACCTCTCCTGGCTTGTGTACTCATGGGCCCACATACGTCTGAATGTATTAGGCCCAAGAGATCACTTGCCCTTTCACCTAAGCCGCCAAAAGGCGCCTTTGTCATCTTGCCCATAATGCAAGATTCGCATCTCTCGATTGGTGTGAATTCAAACGGGCTCAAGAGCCCACACTTATGAAGTGTCGAGACGCGTTTCTCGCCTATGTGGCCTAGACGACAGTGCCACATCACTGTCTGGTTTGAGTCATCCGACTTTAACCTCTTATTTACGTTATAGTTTGTACTGTAGTTAGTGTTATCAATATTTAAAATATATAATCCACCAACCATAGATGCAGTGCCGTAAACGATATTATTTCTTGATAAAGTAAACAAGCCATTGTCTATGGCAAATACAAAACCAAGTTTGTCCAAACTGGACACTGAAATAATATTCCTACAGAATGTAGGTACACATAAGACATCATCCAAAACTAATATTAGCCCTGTGGGCATCCTAAGACTAACAGAACCGACAGCCGTCGTTGACACCGAACTGTTGTCTCCGACTCTCAGATCCCGCTCGCCTTTCCCAAGGAGCTTTCTACTTTCCAGAACCTGCAGATTAACACAAATGTGAGATTCTGCTCCGGTATCAACTACCCATGTATCTGAGAAAGTAGCGTTGAGATTATGCTCAACAACGTAAATACTTGATCCAGGTCCTGAAGGGTGTCCTCCCTTCGGCAAGCTCTTCACATATTCTTTGTGCTGCCTGCAATCCTTCTTCCAATGACCTGGCTGCTGGCAGTAGTAACAGATCACCTCTGAGGTCGAAGAGCTCCCTTCGGCTCTATGAACCGCTTGGATTCTCGGACCTCTAGGTGCCCTTATTTGCCCAGCTAGGTGCATTGGCGCCTTACCCTTACCTGACACTGCTGGTGCCTTGCCCTTGTTGGGTTGTCCTGGCGACTTGGTATTAGGTCTGCCAGCTCTTTTGAAGCTTACAGCCTTATTGACCATCAGGACCTCAGGGGTTTTGCCCTTGAGGTCTTTCTCTGCTGTCACCAACATTCCATGAAGTTCCTTGATGGTCTTTTCCATATTATGGAGATTGTAATTTGTGATCACATCTCCATAAGCCTTTGGAAGCGACATCAGGACTATGTCTGATTTCAGCTGCTCCGTGAACTTATGACCTAGACTGGCCAAGCGATCAAAGAGTCGCTTCATCTTTAGGACGTGTGGGCTAACTGCCTCACCAGCGTTGAGTCTGCAATAGAATACTTCCCTAAGAGTGTCATATCTTTCGACGCGGGCATTCTTTTGGTAGTATATCTTGATTTCCTCCATCATCTCCTGGGGTTCTCCCATGAGATGCATGAACTGGTCCTGGGTCTCATTTTCCATGGACCCGACCATGAGGATGCCAACGTCTTGTCGATCGCTTTTGTATTTCTCAAAAGCACTCTTATCGGCATCGCTGACATCATCAGCAGGCTCAACTAAAGGCTTGTCTGTAAGGATATACTCCTGTCTGTCATACTGAAGTGCAAGCTTCAGGTTCCTCTTCCATTGTAGGAAGTTGGTCCCAGTCAGCCTGTTATTCGACAGAAGAGACTTTAAGGCTTCACTGCCAGAACGTGTTGCTTTGGGTAGCGAAGTTGCCATCTAATCTATACATGAAAACAAACTCGATCAGATTTTTAATTAAGTTGAAGTAAGAGATACTTGATTATGAACATTACTGATTCTTGTGTCTGAATCTTAACCAAGATCTCCACATACCCAAAACTAGAGTGAGTTAATCTCATCGCCCCAGTTTTGGACATTGGAGTAGGACAGTCCAGTCCTTTCACAATTCCATGTGATTCTTGGCTAGGGCTTATACATTGTGTGTATACGGCATTGCCCTATATCTGATACCCTGGCTCAGATCATCTGAGAATCGCAGACAAGTCAACCAATTTTCAACGCATGGTCCAATCTGTATGACTACTACGCTAATGCGCACGCACCCATGCAAACTGGTCCATCTTCTATTAGAACCCTTTCTCATGGATCCACGTTAATCGTGTCTACCCATGAGTCCGAGAGCTAATCGAAGTGATGAAAAGTGGGCGGTATCTAGCTTGACTTGAAATTATTTGCCTTTCTAAATATTCATTATCACTGATCATAATTTGATCTTAATTTGAATTTACCGTCTACAAATCCATGTAGAGATAATTTCAATTCTGGTTTACATGTGCGTGATTGACTGATTATTAATCTTTACACATGTGCGTGATTGACTGATTATTAATCTTTACACATGTGGGTAATTTCAATTAACATGAACTTATGAAAATTAAATCATACATTCATCCATACATTCATAAACATAAATGTAAACTTGCTTTAGCTAGCCCGCTAACCCTACTGGAATAAACTAGAACCTATACTAGGTCTTGTCTTTCCTCATTCTCCTGGACTCCCACTGGCTCCACGCCTCCTCGGGATTACCGTCCTTCTCTTCGGTTCTTCTTATCTTGGGTCTTCGTAATTACATTTAATTTAAAATAAAATAAATGATGTGACACGCAGATCACTAATAAATTACAACCCATAAGCAACTCGCAGGTTGCAAACCGAAATTAAATCCTAAATTCGGGCTAACTTAGCAATCATGTTGCAAACACCGTGTTATCAAACAATCATGTTATCAAACAAGCATGTTATCAAGCAAGCATATTAATTCCAATTTTATCTTGATTTAAATCATAAAATACGGTTTATTTAAACCGTTTCTTAAACCGGTTAATTTCTGAATTAAATCGGTTCACGCGCTGGTTTATCGAAACCGAACCGGTCTGAAATTTTAATTAATATTTGCTGAAAAAATTCTGGATTTTCTGGGTCGGATCTTGACCCAAATCCACCGGGTTTGGCCGAACCGAAATTGACCCGAGGGCCAATTAGGGTTCGGCCGAAAACCCTAGCCGGCCGGGCTGGCCGCGCCTTGGCCGACCAGCCCGTGAAGGCTGGCCGAGGTGGGCCGCCTGGCCTGGTCTGGTTGGGCCGAGACCCAACCCTGGCCGGAGCCGAGGGGCTCGGCCAGATCTGCCATGGGCAGATCTGGTCGGTCCTTCCCGGCTGGCCGATCGGCCCGTGGTTCGACCGGGGTTAGCCTCTCGGCTAGCCTCGGCTCTGCACGGGTCTCGATCCCGATCATACTTGATCAAAATAAAATTTTCAGCAATTATAAAAAAATTCTAGCAATTAATTCATCAACCAAAATCTTAAAGTTTGCAATTTTCCAATTCACAATACCGAGAGCACGGGGAGGGGAGGGGACCGGCCGAAACTTGGCAGGGAGAGAGAGGGAAGACGGCTAGGGTTTGCAAATATAATTGTGTAATTTTCAGATCTGAAAATTTCCCTTTTATAGACCTTAATCGGGCTTTTAATTAATTAAAGGCCTTAATGGGCTTAAAGCCCAAAGCTTTTAATTAACTGTGTAGAGAAGCCCATTCTGGCTAGGCCCAGTTTAGCTAATTTAATTAAATCTATTTAATTAGATTATAATTAATTAGTCTTGCTAAACCGTTCTTGATTCCGGTTTAATCCTAAACCGAAATCGGTCTAAACTGGTTTAATCCAAAACCGGATTTTGTCTCTCTCATGATTCCTCCATATAACTCCATCTGTTTTACTCAACCTAAAGTGTGTGACCCTTTAGGCTCACGACACGTCGGCGGACTGGTAAAATTACCATTTTACCCTTTCCATCATGAGTGGCCTCTAGCAAGACATCATGATTACCCAACGCTTGTGATTATCGAGATTTCGACTTAACCTTGTCGTTCATGAATCTATCCTTTTATCCTCTTGATATCTTTGACAACCACGAGGCATAGACAAGTCATCCTCGTTCTATTGTCCTGTTTCTTGATTCTGAGTTAACTGAATTATAACTGATACTACGTATCGTCTGCATGGCCATGCTATTGTATTTCAGTTGTACTCATCAAGTGGCCTAAACTGATATCTGCTCACACGTCCGTATGAGGGATAAATCCTTCAGCGATCCATCTAGTCAACTTATGTAACTTGTGATCGAGCCAATCACAGCCGTTATTGTAACCCTTTTACAGGAGACGTTAGACTGAGTCAAACTCGTCACTCATTACATATTGACCTCAATGGTCCTTCGGTCTGAGGATGCGATTTCATGATCCGACATATGAGTATGTTCATGACTGTGTCTATGTAACATACTCATTATTCGGGTCGTCCTATATCACCTCTGACTGGTGATACTATGACCTAACTCTGGCCCCCTTCTGGCCATGATCAGTAGAGCGTGATCATTTAGAGTTAGCCTCATACCGATCGCTTCTTATGAAGCTATTCTGATCGGGGACGGCTTAAGTAAGATTTTATCTGATATGTAGATCTACTATTATGTGTTGACACATCAATGATACAAATCAAATCATACTTAAGATATTACTACAACACTTAGTAATATGAATGCCGATTTTTATTCAACGAATAATCTTTATTACAAGATTAGATTGAAAATACATTGTGCTAGGGCACAAATCCCAACAATGAACGATCTCGAGAGAGTCGTGAACATCTCATGTTAGGTTGATTTCAATGTCGAGAGACGAAATCGACACGATGACAGTTGAATATCTTCACATATGAATTTGCTCTGAACGTTTGCCTCAAATGTTGGTTTCGCTAGTACCTTGCATAAATTAGCTTCCTAAGCACCTTTTTAGATTGATATATCCGCTCGTTTGTAGTTACTTGCACTTTAAGTAATTGAGAAAATACCAAAAGCATTTGCAAAAGAGTAAAACTAACCATCGTATCATACATTTTAACACAACTTAATCACGCCAAAACGAAACCAAGCCTTTTGTTAGTCCATGAGAGATGACTAGGGTTAATTGACTACTCTATATTACTTGTGCTAATTCGTGTTGTTCTCGCAACGACTATCAGCTCAACAATGACCATACTACAATTTATTATAATCACACTCAAGCACATCACTGTGTACTGAACATCCATACCATATCTTAAATTAACTATCTCATTTATCTTTATTTCTTTAAAATTACCATATATTGTCAAATGTGTAATTATAATTGATCTTCACATTATGTCATCTAAATTTTGTGACATCAAAATTACACTTTAAACCCACTAGATCCCTTCTTGCATGCGATTGATATCCATATTTTATTATGTTAATGTTGTTTCCACTATCTGAAACACTTATTTTCCTAAACCTCATTATTGTTCAAAATTTTTTTAATTAATGTGGCACCTTTGGTCATTATTACTGATCAAATCAACTCACAATTGTCTTCTCCAGGTTGCTTTGTTTTGCTCATTTGCAGCTAATTAACGATGGGAGGATCGTGTTTAATTGCAATTAAGAGTTTTCCATTAATAAAATTAAATCCCTACCATTTTCACGATTAGTTTCCTTAAATTGAACATTTGGTTGCCAAAACTGCCCCTATCTGATGGTTACACACTGTTCTAACATTCAAACACATTTGCTTGTTCTCAATGGAATACATCCA